>RPOG01003571.1:8030-43990 GCA_008086565.1 Thalassoma bifasciatum | reverse complement strand
TAATTTTCACCTTGTCAAATGTCAGGGTGGTGCAACCGTAACATTAGACTTTTATTTTAAAGTGAAGAGAATAAAACAGGAAACAGGAAACTGCATCAGCCAGAGGAGCCCAAATGACATTTGTGACCAAGTGGAAAAGTTTGTAGATTTCTCTGAAATACTGATAAAAAAGGTTTTTTCACTTCATTGGTGACTGGAACAATTTCCATGTCAGGTGGTACAACCAATGTAATAATGTGAAATGTTATTTTAACATCGAATTATTTATCTTATTCACAAATAAAAGAAATGAAACACACAAAATGAAAATGTATGAGTCACTACAGACACTTGAGAGATACTTGCCAATAATTTCACACAGAAAAAATAACAGGAACATATAAATATATTTTCATATATTTGGTTGCACCACCTGACATTTTTGGGTGCTCAAATTAAAAATACTAAAAAATAATGAACCTAAAAACTTTGAAATGTTGGTCAACTTCTGAAATCTGTTAGAAAACTTAATTCTTCACTCAGGAATATGTTTTTATCCATTTTCAAAGAACTTTTTAAGAATAAGTTTTTAGACCCTCTTTTTGTCATTGACCCATCTCTGTGCACATCACTATGAATGTTTCCCCCATAACTGAAAAATCATAGACTTTAGTTGTTCCCATCACAATTGTGAGTAAAATTTGAATTCCTATAAGATCAAGGTAACAAGTTTTACACTTTCTGTGAGTATGGTCCAGAAAATTAGGGCTCAAGTCATTATTTTTATATATATTTACCTTGTTTCATTTGCTCGTTTCGAAAACCTGTTGAAGCCATGTGGATCATTTTTGCTTACTTTGATAAGACCTTTGTAACTTAACAGGCATAAAACATCTTTTTTTAGACTAAGGCTGCAGGTGAACATAAGTCTGTGTTTTAACTCTGACTCCATGGGGTCTCTGAAGTCCCTCAGCTGCTTCTCTGCACGACTTTTAAAGCAATTAAAACCAGAAAGACCGAAGCGTCTGGGAACAAATAAGGCGGTAAGATGGATTGATTGCTGTTTTTTAGCGACAGATGAGAAGTGGAGATGAAGAGGTGAAAGAGTGCCAGCTATTTTGATGATTTTCCAAAAAAAGGAGAGGCTGGTTTCATTAAAACACTCTTATGCATCCATCTATCATGTTCAAACTGAAATTTATCAATCTATCAGATTGAAAGGAGAAATTAAAAGCTGCAAAATAAATCGATTGGGGTCAGAAAATTGGTGGAATAACAAATGCGTTTAAATGCCACACGTCAGGAGGTTTATTAAAAATATGGGGACACTGTATTTTCTTTATATAGTGACCTTTAACCAGCTCTTTTCTCTGATCTGTTTCTTATTTACATTGATATCACATAAGACGTGCAGAACATGAATATCATCCCAGACAGCTGATAGGAAACTGTCCTGACTGTCCAGGATTGGTTGCCAACATGCTGTGCGACAATGTGCCAAAAAGCACAACACAAATGGACACCATTACTGCTAATTGTGTTCATTAAATGCATGGCCAGGCCAGACGTTCAGCTGCTGTGGACTGCTTCTGAAATTGATTCATCTTTCTGTAATAATTGTTTCACCTGAATGACCAAATGTGAAAATAATGTGCCCAGAGTTCATTTGCGCAACTTGTTTCTAATACATTGTTGAAAAATTGCGCATGATTATGGACTCGTGGTCACAAAACAAAACTGTTGTGACCATTAGTCCATCCACAACACTGCTGGATGTCACAGTGTGGTGTTAAAATCTGTCAGGTGAAAGTTGGGTGCACACTTTGGATGAAACATGATAATGTTACAGCTCTGCTCCTGTGATTTCTACAGTGTACAAACACTTCACGGAGCTATAACACTGAAGTTACCTTCTATGATACAGAACAAAAAAGAGAAAAACAGATTTTGACATTTCATAACATCCAATCAAATCGTGTACTCTGCAGGGCGCTGTGAGGAAGCTAAACTGCAAATAAAGAAACACCTGTTAGACTTTTTCCAGTGCTTTCACCTGCTGAGAAACCAAAACGCTTTAATTTCAGTGATGTTCAGCACTGTGAGATGAAAACATATTGTGAAAACACATTTTTTTCAATACCTGCCCCTCTGACTCAAAACATTTTCTGTTGGAAGAACTTTTGGTATTTCACTCCAGAGAACAGAAACTGAGATAAAAGTTTATGGAGCTGATGGTGGATTTCAGGAACCAGAAAGTGTCCACAATAGACAAGAGCTGTTTTCAAAACCACTTACTGATTTGGCAGAAATTCAGTATATAGTAGCGAGATCTGAAAAAATTCCCTCATGCCTTACTGATCAGGGAGAATGTCTCAGTATGCAGCTGGCCAGTCAACTTGGCATACCCACAATGCACAGCGCTAACACTGTTTGTGTATGAGGGAGCACTCAGGTGTGGGTGAATTATTGTCACCTACTGGAATAAATCAGCATTACAACTACAACACAATAACTGTTGTGTTAGATAAGGGTGACCATATTCTGTTTCTCTGAAAAGAGGACTCACTTCCAGCTCGCGTGTGAAAAATTTTCCAATAATGTCCAAATTGGGGTGAATCTACACTGCAAAAACAGAAATCTAAGCAAGTTATTCTGTCTTATTTGTAGTAAAATCTGTCTTATTTTTCATGATTTGAGCTACATTCACCAGATCAGGTCATAAAAATGTCTTATTTCAAGTTTTTAAAAGACAAAAATGAGGTCTGAATTGCTTGTAACAAGTAAAAAAATAATAATCTGCCAATGGGATAGGACAAATTTGTCGTAAAATTTCTTGAAATTAGACATTTTTGACTTGTTACAGGAAATTTAAACCTCATTTTTGTCTTTAAAAAACGTACAATAAAACATTTTTATTACCTGGTCTGGTGTTTGTGGCTCAAATCAAGAAAAATAAGATAAATGTCACTAAAAATAAGACGTAATGACTTGCTTAGATTTCAGTTTTTGCAGTGTAGCAAAAGAACAAGTGAACACAGCCAAGTGAGACTCCCTTGCTTCTCATGGGTTTCCCTTGAGCAAGGCACTTAATGCAGAATGACTCTAGTCCAGCTCCTTGAGTGCCAGCTCTACAAGAGTCTGGGTAGATTTTATTCCCAGGTGGGGGGGTGTTAATGTAAAACAGTGAGTTAGTGAAGCCCAAAAAAAGATGCTTGATCAGCAAAAAAAAAAAAACTTCTAGATTAAGGTTACAAAATAGTGCAGAGGGCAGCCAAACAAGTGGACTGGACAAGTGCCCGGCTGCCTCAAACATCAAACCCTGTTTCCTCTGAGAAAAGGTTTCATAGGAAGCAGCTTTCTCAGCTCAGAGATTGAAACAAAGTGACAAAAAATTTGTTTCTGTGAGTGATTAATTCACAGGATAAGTTCAAGCGAGGTGAAGATGGTACATCTGTGATTACAGGTCTTTAGATTAATTTCTGTTAAAACATTCAAATGAGCTCAAACAACAGTTGAGTTCACCCATGCTCTGCTTCTATATACAGCTACAGGCCTCAGTGTACTCTGACAGACAGTATCTTTTCATCAAACAGTCTAATAACATCNTGCGCATTGTCCTTTTATCAGTGAAAACTAATAACTCTTCTTCTGCAGCCGTATTATTCCTTGTTAAAAGTCCATTTCACTTCAAATCGAAGCACTTTGCCTGACTTTTCTGTGGAGATACAAGCTGATATTAAAATGTTCATATCAGCGAGGGCAGATTGCCTAAACAATACAAGTTTGGCTTTTTCATTTCAGAGCTGTGAGCATAATCTTGTCTTTATGAAGCTGTTAAATTTAACTGTGACACCAAGTGATTTTCTGCCTTGACTGAGACACTCAAAACAGTAACACAGTAACACAAGATCAGCCTGTGTTTACTTCTCCCTCTTTGGCCTTATCTTCTTTCTTCCCTTTTTTTGTGTCTGAGTGCAATATTTCCTTCCATCATGAATTGAGTATTTCATCACATGTATTTCTTTATTCTATGAAACCTGTGTTATTTGAACACATCTTTAAACTATTAAAATATAACATGTTTTTTTGTGTTTTGGTTCCTCAAACCCCCAAAATGTCAGGTGGTGCAACCGTCCTGACAAGTATCCACAGTAATTAAACTCTAAAAATTGAATGTCAGTTATTGTAAATGGAAATTAAAAATACAGTGGCATTATTTTATGCTTGAACCTTTTTAAATAAAACATTCTTTGCAAATAAAAAGAATTTTAAAGCTGTTGAGAAATTTAAAAAACTTTTGTCCCGTAATTTTCACCTTGTCAAATGTCAGGGTGGTGCAACCGTAACATTAGACTTTTATTTTAAAGTGAAGAGAATAAAACAGGAAACAGGAAACTGCATCAGACAGAGGAGCCCAAATGACATGTGTGACCAAGTGGAAAAGTTTGTAGATTTCTCTGAAATACTGATAAAAAAGGTTTTTTCACTTCATTGGTGACTGGAACAATTTCCATGTCAGGTGGTACAACCAATGTAATAATGTGAAATGTTATTTTAACATCAAATTATTTATCTTATTCACAAATAAAAGAAATGAAACACGTAAAATGAAAATGTATGAGTCACTACAGACACTTGAGAGATACTTGCCAATAATTTCACACAGAAAAAATAACAGGAACATATAAATATACTTTCATATATTTGGTTGCGCCACCTGACATTTTTGGGTGCTCGAATTAAAAATACTAAAAAATAATGAACCTAAAAACTTTGAAATGTTGGTCAACTTCTGAAATCTGTTAGAAAACATAATTCTTCACTCAGAAATATGTTTTTTATCCATTTTCAAAGAACTTTTTATAAATAAGTTTTTGGACCCTCTTTTTGTCATTGACCATCCTACCTTAATATTTGTGCCCTACATCAGGCAGGTCCAAAGTCAGGCACATTGTTGCCCCCCTTCATGCCCCAATTGAAGAAAAAAGAATGCTAAAATGCCCCCTTGGGCGCCGAAACACACACTAAAGTGCCCTCATGGTTCGTGAACCAAACTAACGTGGATGTGGATGGTTAAATGATGATAAGCTACCCTCAACAAAGCCAGTAATGTTCTTTTTTGGGCACCCAAACATGCAAAAGTGCCCTCATTGGGTATTTGGAGTTGAAAATTTTGTTTGTGGGTCAAAAAGGTCTTGAAAACATCATGAAATGCAATCTTGGTAAAGTCATATCCTTATCCTGACATTTGAAAAAACCTTAATCAGCGATTCCCAACCTGTGGGCCGTGGCCCCCTGGTGGGCCGTGGAGGCATTGCAAGTGGGCCACCAAATAATTTCCAAAAAGCTATTATTTTTCTCAGGAGCTGTTTTATAGATATACACATATTCATAACAGTGCTAAAATGTTGAATATCAGTTATGGTCTTAAGAATATTAAAATGACCCGAAATGTAGTTTAAAAAAATGTTATTATACCAAAAGTGTCACAAATGATGTTTAGCCTGAAATGTTATAACGGCAAAAAAGTAAAAGTTATCACTTTTTGATATCAGCATCTGTTACATCATTGACTTATTATATTTTGGGTTTTATTACTTTTTTTTTTTAAACATTTCTGGCTCAGCACTTTTGTTACATTATCAACCATTTATTACATTTTGGATAGTAGTTACACTGTTTTTATGACATTTCAGGTCTTTGTTACAAACTGGGCTCTAACTAGGCAATATATAGTATATAGCCGTCATATTTATGGGGTCAGAGGTCGGTAAGAGGTGGGCCACAAACATTTAGTGAGACGTAAAAGTGGGCCCCGAGATAGAGAAGGTTGGGAACTGCTGACCTAAATGTATTCTGCCCATATTGCCCTCCAACGGTAAACATTTTCTTTGGTCAGAAGCAGAGTTAGCTGATGTTTATGCAGCATATAACACTGTAAAAAACGGACCAATTATCATCTGGTATCAAGAGACACCAAGATTGAACATGGCTCTTTGGAAAAGTTTAGACACACCTGCTCAAAAGACCCCTCTCATTGTTTAACCGTCCTGGTCTTAAACTACCAATAAGAGAGCACAAAAGAAGTAAAAGAAAGGATGCAACTCTTAGAGAAAAAGTGTAAAAGTTGCAGGTGGGGTGTAATGGCATCACAGGCAAGAGAGGAACAGAAAGGTAGGCAAAAAAGAAGAGTGAAAGGAAAGGCGAAAAACGAATGAGGAAGGGCAATGGAGAGAAAAGAAACTCCTCCCAGGGTTAATAGAAAATCTCCCGTGTAAATGAGAGCACGGTGCCAGGGCGTCTACCTGAAAAAGAGGGGAGGAAAGAAAAAGAAAAGGGAAAAAAGAGGCAAATCAATGTAACAAACAGGATGAAAGAAGGAGCCATGCACTATTAATGAGAACCCATTTTGCCTGATGGGAGGGAGACAGGATAGAAAGGTCAGTGAATTGCCAAGCTGAGGTGGTTTGCTGCAGAAACACACCAGAAACACTGATGAGTGTCGTATGAGAGGGAACATTGACCAGCGCAGCCTGAGGGTATATCCNGTGTTGCTGACTCTTATCTTCTGTGTTTAACTGTTCCATATGTCACAGCCCAACTATTCTCAAAATCTACCACCACTTTTACGGTCTTTCTCTGATTGGAAAAGCTCAAAACTCACCTTCAGTACCCCGTGTTTCATATTCAGCAGAAATGTTTCTTTTCGAGTACCTGCACTTTCACTTTAATTGAAAAAAAGAAATGGATTTCTTTTCTTTTTAATGAGCAGCCCTTCCTTCATTCCTCCTCTTCTCTCGGCTCTTTTCTGTCTCTGTAAAACTCCTTGGGAATTATCAGACATCGTCTTTTCTCTCACATGGATAGTTCTGGATGACTTTACCTGGCTCTCCCTGCACGCCTATTAAACACCTTCCTGGAGTCATGGTCACTGCCGAGCCAGCTCTGCATTCATAATGGTCATTAACTCAGGCACCAGGAATGAATGGTGGAACAATCCAATTGAGAGGGATCTGCAAATGCCTTTCACCGAGGGGCCTTATATTGATAGCAGGCAATTTCACATCTCATTCGCCAGAAGTGGGCTTATTGAATATGAGAGGACTGGGTGGAGAGAATCGCAGTACGGTTCCTCAACAGAGAAAGGCTGTGATAACTTTCAACTTCCCATAATCCCCCTCATGTATCACACATGGCCCTGGGTGGATCTTTTGTGAGAGATAATGTGTTTTTAAAAGCTTCCTTTTCACTTGGCTCCAACAACAGGATTTTCCAATTCAGCGTGAGTCCTTCAACTTCTCACCAATGAGACGATCAAGTTATTCCGTTTCTTTGGAAGAGCTGCAGCAGCTCGAACACTCAGACAAAAAAGGCAAAGGGGGGGTCGTCTACGTCACTTTATCTTCTCTGTTTCCATCAATAAAAACAGATCAGGGTAATGACGGATAATCCTTTCTATCCTGACCTGATCTTTTCTTCGGGATCAAACCTGAGCCTCAAGCCCAAAAACAGGTATTACCTTCTTTTTAAACTGCCTCCTGCGAGCAGAAGAAGTAAAGGAAAACAATAAAACTTTTACGCAGTCACAAAAATGTCTAATTGACAATAAAAAAGTGTCAGAATTTGAATGAATAAAGTAACAGCCAGAGGATACAGGACACCTTCAAACCTTTGGGACATTACACTCAGGTTGACTTGTAGTTTCTGCATCTGTGTGACAAAGAAATGATTCCTTCAATACCTGCGGAACGGACGCCCTTAAAGGGAACCCTGACTGTAAGGTCTCATGAATATGCTTAAATGTTTGTCTCAAACTAGAATTTGTTGTTAAAAGACATAACAAATTGGTTTTTGTAGATTGGTTGTTTGGTGCCGAGCATCTGGATTTCTCCATTTACTCACTACTAGTCGCTGTAAGTCACGAGGTTTGAGGAGGGAAAAAAACATAATAATGCCACATGTGGCTGCTTTTGGGTGCACTTTTCAGTCCAAAGGAAACAAGGAGACTGATGTTAGTCTGCACAGCTTCCCAAAAGACAAGAAAAGAAGGAAGTTATGGGAAATCTCTTGTGGGCGTAAACAACTTCCCATGGAGCCGCGGCTATGTTCTGGCCACTTCTCCCCAGAAGCATTTGCTGCATTTAGCCGGCCCATGCTGATGAAAGAGCTGACAGGTGTGGGTCATTATAAACGGAGACTAAAGCCAAATGCTGTGCCGACTATTTTCCNGTCGCCGTAAGTCACGAGGTTTGAGGAGGGAAAAAAACATAATAATGCCACATGTGGCTGCTTTTGGGTGCACTTTTCAGTCCAAAGGAAACAAGGAGACTGATGTTAGTCTGCACAGCTTCCCAAAAGACAAGAAAAGAAGGAAGTTATGGGAAATCTCTTGTGGGCGTAAACAACTTCCCATGGAGCCGCGGCTATGTTCTGGCCACTTCTCCCCAGAAGCATTTGCTGCATTTAGCCGGCCCATGCTGATGAAAGAGCTGACAGGTGTGGGTCATTATAAACGGAGACTAAAGCCAAATGCTGTGCCGACTATTTTCCGACACAAACCCACAAAACTTCCTCGGGAAACCACTGAAGTCCGCTCCAGGACTTATATGATCCTGTATGAGATCCAGCCCAGTGCAACCATATGACGTCACTACCCAGACGTTATTGTGGCATAAACAACAATGGCGGCCTACAGGTGAAAATATTTTTTCAAATTTTATACAAACTAAGATATTTTCAGAGATTTTATTATGGTTCTTATGTAGCTGGTAAAAACACTGATCATTTAGGAAAATGACGTTCTGGTAGCCAGGGTACCTTTTAAAAGCAATTTCTACAATAAATTTGTTCCATTTTCTCAAGATAAGTTGTGTTCCCAAGTCAGCAAATTCTTTCTCTAATCAGGCCTTAAGGTTTTGTGAGAGCACGACGACTATGTGCTCATATCATTTTGTGCACTCTTTCTTTTAAAACAACTTCTTTTCTCTTAGGCACTCACTTGAGATGGACGCATTAATAAACAATAAAGTATAATAAAGAATAAACAATTGAGTCTGAACTTGTAGAAAGAAATAAAGATTGAAAAATAACCTTACTGCTTAGTAATTTTGACTTTTTATTACAAAAATGTGCCTTTTACTCTCATAATTTTGACTTATCTATTAAATTTGGCTCTTTCATTTCAATTTTTCATTCCTACCTTGTAACTCCATATTTTATCTCATGACTTCAAACTTTTAACTTGTGTTTATGATGTAACCATCTAATTGTTTTGATTTCTTTCCCTCATAATTTCAACTTTATATCTCAAAATCTTTACTTTTTTAATCAAAATTTCTACTTTAATCACAAAATTTCAACTTCTTATATCATTATCTCATGATTTGTACTGTATCATCTCGTTATTCTTAACATTTTATGTCATTATTTGAACTCTTATCTTGAAATGTTGACTCTTTTTCCTCAAATTAAGTCTCAATATAGGAAAAAATTCTTAAGAAATTCAAGTTGTCTAAATAAATTGCATGGAGTTATCTTCAGTAATATCTGCTGTCAGCTTCTAAAAATGTGGGGATTTGTTATGAATTTGGAATCTTGTCATGAAAGTTTAGGTTGGGCCTGTAGTTATGGTTCAGACAGTTGTGTTTAAAGTTGATATTACTCTCTGTAACAGACTCAGCTTTTCAAAAACTGAAGAATAATATTAAAATGCTCAAAATGATTTAGTTCTCTGTATCCTCTCTCGACTGCCTGTTGATATTTCATCGCACGCAGACAGAAAATATTGAATTCCTCAGCAATTGAAAGCAATTAAAGTTCTGTCAAACCCAAAAGTGAATCTGGCCTCAACTGTAGTCACTGAGATCCTGCAAAAAAACCATAAACCTGTAATCAGCAACCCTAGAGCGAGGAAGACGAGGGGAAACAGATAATGAATAAATTAAACTGAGGCAGCTGACAAATGAACAACGGCAGAAAAACATCAGGGACTCTGATAAGAAAGAGTGCGTTTATAAGATGAAATTAATGAAATGTTTATGTGTGGAGGGTTTTATATGGACCGAGAGGGATACTAATTCACTGTGTCGCCCCAAGCTCAACCTCACACAAACAAGACAATAAAAAAAAGAGGATATGAAAATGAAATTAGCTTGGCTTTTCTTTTTTCTCTCTTTTTTTTTTTGTTGACTATATGAGCTGGAGATGAAAGCAGGGGGTTGGATCACCTCAGACAGACCTTAGAAGAAAAAAAACACATGAAGGCACACGCTCAGGTTTTAATTAAAAACAGTGAAGAAAATTCAGCTTAGTGCTGAAAAAAGATAAGACAGCACACTTATACTTAAAGCAACAAGATTTTCAACATCGTAGTGGCTTCCATTCTCCTACACAAAAGAAAAGTAACAGTAATGGGTCATAGACGGATAAGATTTTTGAATAGGACATTTTCAAAATACTAAAAATCAGGAAATATATTTGGCTACTGTTCACGCATTTGGAATTCAGTGTACACTTGCATTTAAACCCAATTAAAAGTGTTTTTAAAGTTGAATTAAAAGGACAGCCTTGAAAAAAAAGTCATTCAGGGCAACAGTAATTTGTCTCAAAATTAATTTTTAGTATTACTGATAGTTCAACAAGTATCAGTAATTAAATAATCAGTTTAAGAAGGACAGGCTTAAAGATCTGCAGATAAAACTTAATAACTAAAGACTTAATAACCTTCCAGGTATTTCACTGGGTTCCTCAGGTGTGTCTGGTTGATTTAATACTCTGTCCTTGAGCTGGTTTCAAAATTTAAGTTTTTTCTCAAAATTGTGTTTTCTTGATAGTCGCCCCAGATGATATTTCATATAATGAACATATTCAGGCAACATTTATTTGTGTATTATGATGGAAACATTCATGCAAATGTTTCATTATTTTGTCAGTGAATGCAAAACATGTTAGAAATTATGACAAATAGGGCAATGGTTATATTTAAATCGATGTAAAGTGATTTTAAACAGGTCGTCTCAATGGAAGTTGAGAATGGACAGTCGCCCCATACGATGCCCCCACAGAAAAATGACCAATAACTAAAATGTTCAGAGAAGTTAGAGTGGTGTTGTATATAGGAAAGTTATAAGACAAACATATTGTATTTTTATGTAATTTTTTTTTTTTCAACAGATAAATTCAGTGGGCAGAAAAAGTAGGTGTCTTGTCATTGACCCTAAATCAAAATCTATTTTTTTTAAAGTTTGAGGCCTTTCACATACAGCTTTGATACTTGAACAGCATGCTCCAGTATTCGCAACACCTGACAGATCAAGCTGGACAGCATGGAAATTTAACATAGAAACTACTGAAAAACCACAGAGGGACTTTCAAAATAAAACAAACCATGTCAAAACCAGACCGTATTTATGATGACTTCAACAACAAACTGACATAATGAGCAAAGCCAGACCAGAAGTCAACAGGTTTGAGGTTTTACAGCCTAACATAAATGGAGACTGACCAATGGAGTGGGAAGCACAGGGACCATTGACTGTATATAGAATGGACAGCGTGCTTCCGCCTGTCACCGTTCTATGATTTTGAAGCCAAAAAACCCCGTTTCTCTAGCCGCCATTGTGCAGCCAGAGTCTGCGCAGTAGAGAATTTCCGGTGGAGCAGAGTAAAAAAGAGAAATAAAAATATTTATTTCTTCTTCTTCAGAAGGTTTAGTCACCTTTTGGCTCTTTCCTGAAGTTTCTTATATCCCTGATAAAAACTACTCACGAACGGCAGCTGTCAACTATCGTAAAACAAAACTTACATCGTGGTTTTTAACGTCCAATAACTAATGAGAAACTAACTTCTCAGAAAAAACAAACACCTGAACACCATACAGCCAAATGACATCGTCATACCACCTTAGCGTAAGGATGAGAGAAACGTTTCTATGAGGTATCGTAATTTTTTAAAGTTTTCCCAGCTCATATCTGGAATACATGGGGAGGCGGGGCTTATGACCTATACTGCAGCCAGACACCAGGGGGCGGGGCATCTACTGGAGGCTTCAGTTTGAGCTGAACGTCATTACGTCCACTCATTATACAGTCTATGACAGGGACTCTTTGATCTGTGACTCCAGGTTTCTGTTTGTCAACTCACAATGGAGCGGATCTTGACCAGAGACCCATCTGGAATATTTGAGCCATAAGTTGAATCATGGGTCATGGACTAACAACTTCCACTGGCTTGAAACTTAGTTTCTAAGGTTATAAAGGACATTTCCACAAAGCAGTAAGAGGAGCAAACAAGCTGTGACATTATCCGTCTTCTTTCTGAATGCCAGCAGCACATAAAGTGATTGAAAACTTCAGGGAGAGAAAAAGTGATTATATAACGTGGCAGATATGACCAGATGGCAGTCTCCCTCTGCTGAATTTAAATGATGCACCTGAATCAACTTTTGAGTAATGCAGAAAACTGGATTTGTTTGTCCAAATCGATGCAGTTTGAGGATCTGCCAAAGCCGAGCAGGACTGAGGCGAATCAATCTGCCGAGCTGCGTGGAATACTGGAGCATGCTGTGTGGTCACGCTGACAGATAAATGCCAGCAGCTCCAGCAGGAATTTAACTCACTGGAACTCAGAAACAGCTCGAAACGACTGCAGCGTCCCATGTGCCACTGCAACTCCATCTTTAAAGAAGCACAGACGGCCGTAAAAACAGTTTCGATCTTTATCCTCTCTCGCAGACAGAAGTCATAAAGACTTCAGAGTTAATTAAGATGTTAGCACACAGCAAAGATGGGGAAAAAGTATGTTATTGTTTAGTGGAGATGAAAACGTGCTGAGGAAGAGACTCAGGAGGCTTCACAAGAGCTGCACTCTACTCCCTTATATGCCTCATTTTTAATGTAATTTACCCATTTTAATGTCACAAAGTATCCACAAAAAGGCAGTACCCCCTATAGCAGTGATTCCCAACCTGTGGGTCGTGGCCCCCTGATGGGCCGCGGAGATGTTGCAAGTGGTCCCCCAAATTATTTCCAAAATAGTATGATTTTTGTTTGTGTTGGGGGTTTATGATTATATAAAGATAAAAACATACGGAATAACGTTCTAAATGTTAAAACTCAGCCTGAAGTAAAAGGATTTTAATCCTCATACCAAATGATTTCTGGTCCTTTTTTTGCTTACATCACATTTTTATTCACTGTGGTCTCAAAGTGAAGTCCTGCTCCTTTATGGATTCAGAGAAAATTCTAAAGATTTTTGAAGTGCAAACACACAGTGTATATTCATCAGTTAGAGCTTAATGAAAGCAAAAAAAAAGGGAAGATATTTTCTTTTCTTTAGTTTTACAGAATTTAACAAGAGCAAACAACTGATTTCCTGTAAATTTTCAAAGAGGACATGAGAATGAAAGAGATACTGATATACATTAACAGAGCAGAAGTTTATTACTGATGTCACTCACGATACATTCAAGTACTCTGGGAAACTTGAGAATCTGACAATTTCATCAGTTTTTTTCAAGGGAAAGTGTTTTTACATATGTAAAAATAAGTGCCAAGAGAAAGCATTATAAGGTTTCCCTATTTATGGGGTGGGAGGTGGGCCGCGAAAAATTTTACAGACTTAAAAGTGGGCCCTGAGTTGGGAAAGGTTGGGAACCACTGCCCTATAGTATCACAGCGATGCTCATAAGTTTACATACTCTGGCAGAATTTATGATTTCTTGGCTGTTTTTCAGAGAATGTGAATGATAACACAAAAACTTTTCGTTTACTCATGGTTAGAGGTTGGGTGAAGCAATTTGTTGACAAAAAACTGTTTACTTTTCAAATCATGATGACAACAGAAACTCCACAAATGATCCTGATCAAAAGTTTACATACCCAAGTTCTGAAAACTGGGCATTGCCCCCTTTAACATCAACAACAGCTTTAAGTCTTTTGTTGTGGTCGTGGATGAGGGTCTTTATTTTTTCAGATTGTTAATTCACATTCCGGGTCATTTTAATGCAACTACCTGTAAAACGCTTCAAATTAAAATCGATGCTGTTATTGACCCATATGGAGTTCATACCTGATTTTGCCAGAAGAAATGAATAAAACAGCCCGAGCTGATCTCAAGTTGGGAAGACTTCACTGCAGCATTTGTGCTTTTGAGTACCTACCACGTTTGTGGACCTAATTATTTTACTGGATTATGTTCACTGGATCTCTATCGGACAGAATGAGACCAATCTGGAGGAGAATGAACGATGTTTGAGCTGCAGAGAGCCTTCAAAAGTAAGAAAAGTCGAATTTTGACATTTTGCTTTCCTGTAAAAAAAAGCTCTTTGTGTCAACACTGTGGTTGCTGCATGTAAAAAACCTGTGCATCATTGGAAAGAGGAGACTCTCACGTTATTTTTGATATGTACATTGTCAGGAAATGTCATTGATAGGTATGTGCACATGGCCATAATGTTTTTCGACGGTAATCACGTAGGAATGTCTTAACATTTTAAGCTGCCCATTCTTCTTGGCAAAAAGCCTCCAGGGCCTGTAAATTATTGGTCTGTCTTGCATGAACAGCACATTTGAGATCTCCTCAGAGTGGCTCAATAATATTGCGGTCAGAAGACTGAGATGGCCACTGGAGAACTATCACTTTATTCAGCTGTAGCCAATGGCAGGTCCACTTTGCATCAATGATTCGTTGACCCTGTCTCAGCTTTTAGTCACATGTAGCAGGCATCAAATTCAAAATGAGAAAAATTTTGCCAAAAACAAAATAGTTTATCGGTTTGAATAATAAATATCTTGACTTTGTAATGTGTTCAATTAAATAAAGGTTAACAGGATTTGAAAATCATCTTATTCAGGTTTTATGTTCATTTTACACAATGTCCCAACTTCATCGTAAATAGCAGAAAATGAGCGGCAGGTTATGCTCGGGGCTATGCAAACATGCCAGTTCAACAAATATGGCTGGAATAAAGTGACTGACAAATATTTTAACCCTATAACAGACTTTCACATTTTCTTCCATTTCAAATAGTCCTGAGGTCAAAAAGGTTCTCCATGGAGTTACTTTTTAAATCACCGTTTTGATTAGTTAAGGTCTAAAAGGTCAGAGGTAAAGATCAAGAGCAGAGTCGCATGATGTCCTCAGTTCCTTTCTTCCTCATTTATCCAACACTCAGCATTTCTTTCTCCTGCTTTTACTTTCCTTTTCTTCTCCTTTATCTTTAATCTTCCTCTCCTGCTTCATCTCTCTGCCCTCCGATGTTTCACGCCGCTGTGAAAACTCAGTAAACAGCTGAGGGGGGATCTGCTGGAGCTCTTGTTACAGCTGTTGATCTAATAAAGACTTTTCAGAACGGCAGTGGAAACATCAAAGTCCACAAATGTAATAAAAGCCCCCTGAATGGCTTGAACACAGGCGCGTTGTATTATTTATGAATAGAGCTCAGACTGTACAGATATATGGGGCATGAAGATTAAACCCACAGGTGATGATGTAAACCAATTAGACAACTTTATGTAGAACGGCAGAGGCGCAGCGTGGTTATAATGAAGCTCCTGCAAACACACATCCTGGTGCTAATCAGATGCAAAGAACTTCTTTAATTAATCACGTTTAGGGGAGTGATACAATCTCTCTGCCTCCAGCTATTCACCAGACCCTGGAGTCACAGGTTTACTCACACACACACTCTTCTCACACACACTTTTATCACATCCTATTACCAGCTATGATGGCGCCATGCACCAGCCACGCCAAGGGGAAACATTTGTGTTTACAGGAATCATACGCACTAAAGTTCCCGTCTGGTCGCTGGAAATCATCCAACCCAGCAGCTAAGCTGACCATCCGACTCGGGGCTGCGAGCACCTCATCAGATCTCTGAAGCCTCGTCAATAATTGAGCACTCACGAATCATTCATAAGGCCGTTGCTTACAGGGGAACACACCGCCGGCGCAGAGCGCAGCTTTGAGGGGGAAAAGCTCCGCTCCTGCCCTTTCTTTTTTTAATGTTGTTGCCGATATTTTATTTGTTTTTCCATCCTGCTTCTCAATAAGACATTGTGCTTGACGGAGCAGGAGGTGTAGCGTGAGCAGTGCTGGAGTCAGCATCTAACCTGGGTTTGAACCCGGCGTGGAGGGAGAGGGTGGAGAGAGGAAACCGTGTCCCAGAGAATTTGTGACACATCTGCAAAATAAACTTGCTCATACGCATTAAAGAGTTCCTGCAGAGCATTTCTATACCTTAAAGGTGTTGGTATGCATTAGTACATGCTGTGTAGAAGTGTGTTTGAGTGTGTGTGTGTGTGTACAGTTGGAGAGGAGAGTGTGTGCTCAGAGGTCTCACACTTGGATGCGTCCAGCTGTGATGGTAATAGGAATGGGCAGAAATCGGAGGCAGACACACCACTAATGGTTCTCTCAAACTGGGAGGGATGGTGACCCCAGCACCACTCTCTCCTTCCTCTGTGTGTGTGTGTGTGTGTGCAACACAAATCTGCTCTCATTTTACTCCCTGCCAGACTTTTACACTCGTCTTCTCAGTCTCTGTCTCCACACAACCTTTCCTCCCCGCTCTCACTCCTCCTGCGGTGTCTCCTTTTATCACATCCTTTATCAATCTCCTTCCTCCCTTTTCCATCTCTGTCTCCTCTTCTATCTCCTTCACTCTAAATCTGCTGCATCCTCTCCTGCAACCTCACCCCCTTCATCATGCTGTGACTCTTCATCTCTGCAGCCTCGCCATCTTTCTGTTTTCTGCTCGACACCTTCGTCTGTTATTCCTCGCTTCTTGTTTTCCTTTCTCTCAGTCGCTTTATCCCTCTGAAACAAAAGTTAAAGTATGCATTCTCAATGAGTAGTAGCTGTATCTTAACGGTTGAAATGATGCTGATTTCATCTTTGATGGAGTTAAAGCTCCAGAAGCTGAGTCCAGTCTAACCGCCTGCTGGACTGAGCTGGTCAATAAGCTAGCCGCTCTCCCTGAGGCGCACTTTACTTTTGGGTGATTGGTTGGCAAATTTAAACACACGGATTGCATCCAGAACCCCACTAAAGGGAGAGCTCAGTGCTACTTGTGAAGATTTATTTGAGGCTGAACACAAACTTCATTTAAGCACAGTGACAATTTACCAGAATAATTGGAAAGTTTAATACAAGGAAGTCAGGAAGTCGACACAAAAAGAGGAAAGCATCTTTGACCCGTTGAATAAAGACAGTTTTCTCTTTACCCAGACCTGAAAGCTCTTACTCAAGTTTCTTTTTAATTATGAAACAAAGTTAAATGAAAACAGCCTTCCCTTTATGACTTGGGAAAGCAGACTAGGCTGTCAGAGAAGGGATTAAATATTAGTATAGTCTTTGCCGATGGTCATATAAACAACCTCAATATAACCCAGGACGTTGTGCAAACCTTGAATAAAAACAGACTACCATGATTTTCAAACCCTGTTTAACTGAATTCAATTGAATACACTACAAAGACAAGATATTTATTCTTCAAACTGATAAAATTTATTGCTTTTCTTTTTCAAATATTCACTCATTT
Organism: Thalassoma bifasciatum; assembly: GCA_008086565.1. Classification (NCBI taxonomy): domain Eukaryota; kingdom Metazoa; phylum Chordata; class Actinopteri; order Labriformes; family Labridae; genus Thalassoma; species Thalassoma bifasciatum. The sequence goes on along the minus strand of RPOG01003571.1, from coordinate 26,469 downwards.
CTAACTTGAAGCCTGCAATATGTTCCTAAAAAGCTGGGACAGGGGCAACAAAAGACTGGGAAAGTTGAGGAATGCTGAAAAATCACCTGTCTGGATCATTCCACAGGTGAACAGGAGCATCCCTCAAAGGCTCAGTCCATCACAAGCAAGGATGCAGGCTAGGTTCACCACTTTGTCAACAACTGCGTGAGTAAATAGTCTAACAGTTTACGAAAAAATGTTTCTCAATGTGCAACTGCAGAAATTCATGGATTTAATCTTCTACATTTTGTGATATCATCAAAAGAATCAAAGTATCTGCAGAAATCCCCCCCAAAAAATCATTCCCATTAATCTGCAACTTCTTCTGCTTCAACCAGTCGAAAAGAGAGATTTTGGGTGAATTCCAATTCCTGTCTTAACCCTCAATCTTAACCCTCAATCTCTAAATGCGCGCCCCCGCGAAGTATATAAGTGCTGTCCCGATTCTCAGAATGTTAAGGTTGAGGGGTAAGTTTGAGGCTGTATCTCCCTCAATACTGAGATTCTCCGACACCACCCTTGGGACTAAGGGACACCCAGAATGCATTGCCCATTTCAGCAGATAAACATGGTGTCAAAGAAGGCGAGCTACAAATGTATTTTCTTTTCTAATGGCGATATAAATACTACGAAAACTATTGTATTATCTTAGTTTAGACCCATTTTATGGATTTTATTTTACGATCTTTTGTCAATAGAGGTCGGTGTGTTGTTCCTATCGTTTAAGTTAGTAAACGTTACAAAATGGTCATTTTTCTCCGTGGTAATGTAGTTGTTTATCAAGATAACAGCCTATATAACATGCTTGTGCCGATAATGGTATAAGATGACCGGGCTAATCTCAAAAAGATGCCCAAAGCCCACGCAAAAGACATAAACACAGCTGCAGACGGCATTGTCGCTGATCCTGTAAATGCCTCCGCTTCCTTCTTCTTCTTCTGAATTGAGAGACTGAACGCCGCTTTGACATAATCCTGCCCCCCACAGTCTGAAGATGTATCTGCATTTAAGGGGTGTCCCATTTCTAAGTCACAAAACAGCCCTTAACACTTGGTTTTGACGGCTACTAAGATAGAGGGTTAAGAAAGGAATTGGAATTGTGTCTAAGTCTGAATTTGCAGGGTGGAGTAGAGAGACACTTCTGGGACAGGTCTGAGATGTGGCGGTCTCTGTGGAAACACAAGTTTTGATTAATGTGGGCATTAATTAACTCAGCGGACACACTGCTGTGGTATCAGAGTAACATCTGTCTGACTGCAGCGAATGGGTTCAGTTAAATTTTGAAGAATATATGCAACATTACCAATGGTATGGCAAAAGAAATCAGGTATGAAAACACTAACCAAGGAATGCAACAGCCAAAGAAATTTATTTCAAAGAACAACACTCCAATTAAAGCAATAAACCCTTATTTGAAGCTGATTCTTACATTGTAAATGTGATAAAAATAAGATGCCTCTCTCTCTTTGGGGTTTATAATGTCTCATCGATTATCTTGATTGATATTTTTGATTTTGCATGACCCCCTGCATTGTTATTATTTTTTTAAATGCCAGCTTCTTCAGTAAGAGATAAATACAGTTTGGAAAACTAGTTTTGTTTCCATCACATCTCCTCACACATAATTTGTCAGTGTAACTGATCAGTGGTGTCTGCACTGCAAAAACTGAAATCTAAGTGAGTCGTTCTGTCTTATTTGTAGTAAAATTTGTCTTATTGTTCTTAATTTGAGCCACATTCACCAGACCAGGTCAAAAAATTGTCTTATTTCAAGTTTTTAAAGACAAAAATGAGGTGTAAATTGCTTGTAACAAGTAAAAAAAATCCAATGGGATAAGACAAATTCGCCCGGGAAGTATCTTGAAATTAGAAAGATGTCTTAAAACAAGAATCTTTTATCTTATCCCTTTGGCAGATTTTTTTGACTTGTTACAAGCAATTGATGCCTCATTTTTGTCTTTACAAAACTTGAAATGAGACATTTTTATGACCTTGCCTAGTAAATGTGGCTCAAATCAAGAATAGTAAGACAGATTTTACTAAAAATAAGACATAATGACTTGCTTAGATTTCAGTTTTTGCAGTGTGAGGCTTTGCAGATGACACATGAGTGTAAAGAGGAAGTCTCTGTCCATTTGAAATGTTTCATGTCACTCTGTTTGTGATGTAACACCCTCAAATAAACTTTCCGGCAAACTTCGAGATGAGTCATAAAGGTATTGGGAGAGATCCTGCACCCTTTGTTTAGTGACAGGCTGAAATTGCAAAATGAGAGACACTGACAGAGCGAGGAACATTGAGACGGGACGGGCTACGAGGAGGGAGACAGAAACAGCGAGGGGCTTTTCAGCTCGATAGGAGAAGCAGCAGAGACAGAAAAACAAAACAGAGAGAAGGCGACAGAAAGAGTCGTCTCAGTTTTCTCAACAAGACGACCGGGTCAGGGCAGAGCTGCTCTGCCAGATTAGCCGGCGCTGGAGTTTGCACCAAGGCCTGCAGAGAGCCAAGGAAAAAACTGGTCCCAGCGCCTGGCTCCCTGCCCCTGACAAATAAACCTCATAATGGAACTCTATTGGGCTCCAAGTGGGAACATTCATTTTCATTACTGCAGGTTTATCTGTCCCCACATGCTCTGACGCTGCAGTGCAGAGGTGTGCTCAGGTGGAGGATCAGGGGGGAAAGGGAGGATAAAAATAAGAAAAAAAAAGAAAAGCGGGAGGACAGGCGAGAGATCCTGGCTCATCCGTCACCGAGCTTTCTCTCTGTTTTTCTCTCTTAAAGCTGCTCCGCTCCCCATATTCGTCTTAATCACAGGATGGAAAAGCATAATTTCATTTTTTTGGGTCAGGCAGATGGTACCTTTGTTGAGGAGATTAATTACCAAGCAGCACAACATTAATAAAAGCAAACATTTGAAGGGGAAATGCAATTTGCCCTGAGTGCAGGCCTGGTGTAAATAGGTGAGTCAGGGCCAGAGGAGGCAGATCGCCCGTGGGTGGAGCATAATTTATTCTGTGTAGCGCCTGTTGAGCCTGAAGCTGGCAGAGCAGACTAATGGGCGTTCAACTACCTGGCAGCAAACTGGGATCACAGCACACACTGGGCCAAGACAGGCTGCATACTGTGAGCTTCTTCTCTTTTTAAAGGCTCCTTTTAATTTATTTCTTTGTGATTCGCCTTCAAGGAAACTTTTTGAAGTCTTTTGACCTTGACTTCCGAGCAAATTTTCATCTTTTTATCTCCCTAATGCAGAAGATTGTATTTGTGTGTGTGCGCACGTGTGAGCGTGTGTGTGTGGAAGTTAAGGGAAAGACCTGAAGGAGCACTGTGGTATCTTGCAACAAGGTTTTGGCAGCAGATCCTTTAAGTCCCTGAAGATGCGAGGTAAAGCCTCCATGGATTGGACTTTCTGGTCCAACAAACCTACAATCAAGCGAATAGACATCCCTAAGCCTGTGTTTTAGCCCTAAGCCCGTTGTAAATGTAATAAACATGACATAAACATGATTTTAGCCTATATAAATGTCTACTCATTGATTCAGTCTTCCAGCAAAATCCATTTGATTTCAAAAATGATGCTTCCCATGCCTAATACTGATATGCAATTTAAATGCAATTAATTGCAATTTATTACCTAAAAAAAAAAAGCCTCTAATTATTTTTCATCGCGTCCCACCACAAATAAAAAGATTAATGTGACACTACAAACATCTTTCAGATGCATAAAGCCAGCATTCCTTTTTGAAACAAATTGACAAAAGGCTGCGCATTGAAAAAGACATGCAAACAGCTTCTAAATTACTTTGCTATTTTTATTTCAAAGCTTGCGGAGAGATAGACACTGGAGTGTGAAATTCAAAATAGAAAAAAAAAAGATGTGTGGGCCTCTTATCTTGTTTAGGGGGGCAGGGATCTTTTCAAATCACATGACAAACACTTTGTTTTATTTTTGCAGGGAGATGCGAGATCAGCAGCACAGCTTTTTATCAGGCTGACAATTATAAATGAATCTCATATCCCATCAAAACCAGAGCTCTCCTGTCCTAAAGCTGCTGTTCACAACAAGCAAAAAAAAGAAAAAGAAAAAGGGAACAGAGTTAAAAAAAAAAGCCAGTCACTGGGTCATGCAAGACAAATTCAACCCACCAAAGTAGGGTGTTCATTTTGTCAGGGGAATAAAAGAGGTAGAGCTCCTAAGCTGTACCCTGGAGACACACAGGGACCAGCACTTCGAAGATGAGTGCTCCCAGAAGGTTTCCATTGGACTATTTGGAAAGTCTGGTCAAGAAAAAACTGCCTGCATTTTATCAAAAGTACAGCTCTGAAAAAGCAAAAAGTGAACCCCAAGTGGAATCTGAGGAGTTTCTGTTGGAGCAGAACAAGAGAAAAATGCCTATCAACAAATTGTATGATGCATTTTTCAATCCTCTCTCAGAATAAGTTGGGATCCTACACACCAACAGATGGCAGAACACTGAATGACTCTCAGGAATTAAGTCAGCAACTCTGAAAATGACTCCATGTAACAGCCTTTAAGATACTGACCACCACTAGAGGCTTTTATTTCCCAGCTCTCTAGAATTTGAGAAGTGAATTTATCTTCAGGAGATCTTTGAGTCCACTTTCTTTTTGTATCAAGCTTTGAATGACCATGACCCAGACCAGTGAGACCTTTCACAAACCAGGACGTACAGCTGAATTTTACTAGCTGTGCAATACTGATGTCAAGTAAATATAGGGCCAGTGTTGCAGACCAATGGCTACCAATGTGTTTAATCACGACCAAGGAGAAAAATGAAATTTTGCGCTCTGAGGACCCCCATGTAAACATCAAATTACACTTGATTGTTATTATTCTTTTGCGCATTAAACCCATTGACTGTATATAGAATGGACAGCGTGCTTCCGCCTGTCACCGTTCTACGATTTTGAAGCCAAAAAACCCCGTTTCTCTAGCCGCCATTGTGCAGCCAGAGTCTGTGCGGTCGAGAATTTCTGGTGGAGCCAAGTAAAAAAGAGAAATAAAAATATTTATTTCTTCTTCTTCAGAAGGTTTAGTCTCCTTTTGGCTCTTTCCTGAAGTTTCTTATATCCCCGGTAAAAACTACTCACGAACGGCAGCTGCCAACTATCATAAAACGAAACTTATATCACGGTTTTTAACGTCCAATAACTAATGAGAAACTAATTTCTCAGAAAAAAAAACACCTGAACACCATGCAGCCAGATGACATCGTCATACTACCGTAGCGTAAAGATGAGAGAAATGTCTCTACGAGGTATCGTAATTTTTAAAAGTTTTCCCGGCTCATATCTGGAATACATGGGGAGGCGGGGCTTATGACCTATACTGCAGCCAGACACCAGGGGGCGGGGCATCTGCTGGAGGCTTCAGTTTGAGCCGAACGTCGTTACGTCCACTCATTATACAGTCTATGATTAAACCCCCAATGGCATGCCTTTAAATTGAGTTATATGTGAACATTCTTGGCCATAAAATTCAGACCCATGTGATATTTTATGAACGCAGTATTTACGCCCTGATAGGTGCTCCACAGTGCCCCCTAGCCACTGAAAATTCAACCTGGCCAGCTGCTTTCTGCTACAAGCTTTTTGTGCTTAAGTATGGAATTCTGAACAGGAAGTTTGGAGATTTGAGTGAAATGTCAGAATTTGACAAATAGTGGTGTACACATTTGAACAAAGTACTTCCACATTTTTTTGATCATCTACAAATTGGATATGAGTGTACTAGACACATTGATGATGAAAATTTGTCATTGCATTCTTTGTAACTCAATGGGCGTGGCCAGGGTAGACAAGCAAAGCTGACAATTTTTTTGCCAATCTGCAAAAGCCAGCAGCTTAATTTATTCATTTTGCCTTCAAACACTTTGAGAGCATAATTAGTGTTTATGCAGTCGACAGCACAGTGAAGAAAACCCGTTTTGATACGTTGACAATTTTGAATGATGTACTTCCCAAGGCGTACATGTTTTTTTAAAGTGCCACAGCTTTATTTGTGACCCCACTCACTTACTGTAAGGTCACAGGAACAACAGACACACTGGAAAGAGGTGACGTAGACACAGAATAAAAAATCTTGAATAAACCTCTGAACCATTTACATAAAAAGCACTGAGCGCTGCAATCATTGTCTGCAACTTCACCACCTGTGCTGCTTTCACAGATGCTGTTTACTTCATTTCAAGCCTGACAGCTCATCAAGATGAGTCACAAGATGCAGCACATACCTCCAGACAAAACCCGACACGCTGGTTTTCATTCAAACATCTGAAGCTCAGATCAAAGATAGCAAAACACTGTCTGCTTATTCAAAGTCTCTCATATCAGAGATGACAGAATACTTTGCCCTGTGTGCTATCCAAGGGCTGTTTTTATTCTTTTTGCATACTGTCAGTTACTTCTATAGGATGTAATGAGCACTTGATTTGGTGGAACATAGTTACGTCTTTTCATTAACACTCTTTGTTCAAACTGTCAGTCATGACAGAGGAGTGTGGGTTTTTTCTTCACCCAGTCCCAAAATAAACCAAAACAGACATTATTTGATGGATGTGGGAAGATTTATTTCCACGAGTCTGCAAAAAAAAAAAAAATTCACAATGATTGAAAAGTCCTGGATGTCAGCAGAAACGGGTTTGAGGGACATTTTTTTTTCAAAATCAGCCAACAATGCGTTTTACCTGAAAAGAGAGAGAGAGAGCGAAAATAATACATCAAACCAGCCTCTGCTTGTATCAAAACAAGAGAAAAAATACTCAGACTGAAGTGTTTTGGGATATAAGTGGAAGTTCTTTGACAGCAGCCACTCACGTCACTGGATCTGCTGATTTACTGTTTGATGATTGCAGTTGTTTTAGTGTAAGTAGGGTAAAAGAACAGTTGGCCTCGTTCACAAAACGTTTGTAAGCACAAATTTGTGCCTAAACCATGCGTACGAACATTTGACGCACAAACCTGTGATTCATCAAAGTTTTCTTACCTGAATTTCTTCTTACTTTGCAAACAAATTTAGAACATCCTCAGACCATGCGTACGCACAAATAATGAATGATCAGCTGTCTATATAACTTAAAACACAGACTCTTTTCACTAAAAACATAACATTTTAAAACTACTTTCTGTAAAAGAAAAAAGCCTTAAACAGAATTCATTAATAAAAACTGTGCATTGGCTAAATTTATTAAATAACCATGAAACTGACACATTTTTGTCCTCATTATGCTTTTAATATTGAATCTTGAATTAAATACTTAGTTTAGATTAAAAATAAAATCATGTGCATATCAGAATGTCACATGTTTTATGTTGATTAAATCGTTGACTGCTCTGACAAATAGTTTCATAAAGTTGTGCAAACTGAATGAAGGGAAGAAATAGGAAAATAGGGAAAATAGGGGAAAGGGAAATAAGGGAAATAAGGGAAATAGGGAAGACACATGACAAGAATCACATAGATACAGACACAATGAAGTGATAACCAACACATCAAACCCTTTTGCTAAGAAATTACCAAGGAAACCCGAGCCAAAACACAGAATCATCACACATATAGTTAAAGGGGAAAACACACTTTTTACAGTTCACAAAACATAAACAACAGACGTAAAAGAAGAAAAACATCAAAACAGGTCACATATGTGACAGAAAAACACTTAGCTCTTTGTCAACAACTTCACCACCTGTGCTGTTTCACAGACGCTGTTTATGTCCTTAAATCGTGATAGCTCATCAACATGAGTCACAAGAAGGAGTGATGATCTTTGAAAACAAAACACACAACCTGTGGCCTCTATTTTGGCATCTTGCTACATTGTTGCTGAAGGAGACAGCAAATGATAGCCCAAGCAGGTAAACAAACAGGTGTGCCAGACATAATTTTTGGACATTTACCTCTGAAAATTTGTAAGTGCTGGATGGGGACAACCAAGGCAGGCTTCAGGAAATTTGGAAAATCATCTTTGGAAGAAAGTAACAGCACTGAATCCAAACAAAGACAGATGCAAATAAAGAATACATCAAATTTTAATGCAACTGTTTGATAAGAATGTAAGAATCATAAACTTTAAAGTTACTTTTGTTATTGTAAAGTAAAAAATCCAGGTCCTTTTAATCCCATCTGGTCATTAAAAAGCTAAATGTAATCACATATAAACCAACAACACTTCACATTTGATTAGTTGTTTGCCTGGTGACACTCAACAAGAAGGAACAGAAAGGACACCCAAGAGTTTATCGATGTTGTGCTGAACATAAAATCAAAAATGCACAACATGCAACTCAAATCCTCTGAAACATTTTAATTTAGCACTCTTGAGCCTGGAGTGCGTGTTTGGATTTGTTCACCTCACGTCTCTCAGCAGACAGCATCCTCTCATCCTCATTGATTAACTCGTCAGAGTGGCCAGCTGTGTTTGGCCGGAGATAATGTTTTAATTAACGGACTTCAATATCTAATTAAGATCAGATGTAGATGTTTTATAGAGGTCATTTAAATGAAAGCAGACGGGCCAGCAGGGGATGGTCTGGGCTGGTGATGGGATCGATACTCCGCCGTTGGGGAGTACCTGTGTTTGGTCTGGAGCTACTTTGAAGGGAACGGTTCACTGCTGCGTTCAGCAAAGCCTGAGTCAGACTGGGTGAATACACGAGTCTTTTAAGATGAGTTTAAAGGCATTTCTGCTCTGTTTGCAGCAGCTGTGAAGACTGAGCTGAATGCACAAGTCATTATAAGCTCTAATTACTATACAGGAAAAAAAAGGGTATAACCTCTGTTTAATTTCATTAGGTTATACGTCAGTGTAAAGTGTTTTAAACCATATCTTCTGTCACTGAAGGCCTGAACAAACAATTCAAATTAATTTGTCAAACTGATCGTGAGATGTAAATGATAATCCCTAGAATTGTAGGAGCAATGAGCTGTTCAGTTAGCATAGAAATCTTAAAGATGATTACACTTACAAGGAACCCCGACTGTAAGGACTAATAGGCATGAACATACTTAAATGTTTGTCTCAAACTAGAATTTGTTGTTAAAAGACATAACGAATTGGTTTTTCTTTAAAATAAAATACAGTTTGAATCACAGTTTCTTGATGACGTAGATTGGTTGCTTGGTGCCGAGCATCTGGATTTGGCCGTTTACTCACTACTAGTCGCCGTAAGTCACGAGGTTTGAGGAGGGAAAAAACATAATAATGCCACATGTGGCTGCTTTTGGGTGCACTTTTCAGTCCAAAGGAAACAAGGAGACTGATGTTAGTCTGCACAGCTTCCCAAAAGACAAGAGAAGAAGGAAGTTGTGGGAAATCGCTTGTGGGCGTAAACAACTTCCCATGGACCAGCGGCTATGTTCTGGCCACTTCTCCCCAGAAGCATTTGCTGCATTTAGCCGGCCCATGCTGATGAAAGAGCTGACAGGTGTGGGTCATTATAAACGGAGACTAAAGCCAAATGCTGTGCCGACTATTTTCCAACACAAACCCACAAAACTTCCTCTGGAAACCACTGAAGTCCGCTCCAGGACTTATATGATCCTATATGAGATCCAGCCCGGTGCAACCATATGACATCACTACCCAGACGTTATTGCGGCGTAAACAACAATGGCGGCCTACAGGTGAAAATATTTTTTCCAATTTTACACAAACTAAGATATTTACAGAGATTTTATTATCGTTCTTATGTAGCTGGTAAAAACACTGATCATTTAGGAAAATGACGTTCTGGTAGCCAGGGTTCCCATTCTTTCCCCCTATTATTTACAGAACTTACACTATATATAACACTATAGAGACAAGATATCACATCATACGCTGACATATTCTCCTTCTCCACTCATTCTTTGGAAGTTTTCATCTCTGCAGTTGTAACTTGAATTTACCCAGATTGTTTCTACGTTTATTACTCAGACGTTTGATGAGCCATCTGTGGTCACAATTAATCTTTGAAAAATAATTATAACAACCGTATCACAGAGTTATGCAAACACTCAAAAATGGCACATTGTTTGTGCTGTGACCCCCCACCCCCACATGTGCAAGTCTTCTAATTTTGTTGTCATGGTTTATTATGTTGCTTATGTGCTGAGGTGGTATTTGCTTTTCTTCCCCTCTTCCTCTCTTCTGTACTCTCTTTTTCATTTAATGTAACAAGGCGCACTGGTTCTCCCGCTCCTGTCCTTCCCCTGTTATTTGTCACTGTCTTTTCTACGTCGACGTGATGAAACTGAAATGTAATTTTGCCTCTCTGAAACGTGCAACGACCAATAAAGCATCTTGTATCTTGTCAATAACAATGATGCACTTCATTAGCATGACAAACTGGAGTTTCAATGTTCAACTGGGCAACTCCCAACTCAACTTTCTCTTCTCTTCTCTTCTTCTTATCAGAAATAGCAACAGTCTTGTGCTTTGACTTCAGTTTCTGGCAGTCACACTGTGTCAGTGCTTTTCTCATTCTGTTCCATGCTGCTTTTGCTAATTTATAGCAAAAAGCTGACATCTTCTTCTGTTGCTTAGCACCTCGTTTGCATTTTTGACAAAGCAGCATGATATTAACGTCATTCTCACCTGCAGCAATCAATTTTTCTGCAAGGCTTGTTCATGAACCATGCACTTAGAGTTGGCGTTAAAATTTGCTCCGTTCGTTTTTACACATAAAGAAACTTCAGGAGGTTTTCAGGACTTTGTGCAAGAGCATGATTTGAAAAGTATTTCCTCAATAGCGAACAAAATTGCTGAATAGAAACAACCCATTGTATCATATATGGTCTGGTTTGCTTTTGGAGCATATACAGAGAAATCCATGGTGACTTCCCTTCTTAGAAACGGCGATTGTGCTGCAGCATTTACCCGATGATACTGATTATATTTAGACTGCTTGTTAAACAGAGCAAGACCAAGTAAGATAAATGAAGATCATTTTAAATGGTGTTCATGATATTCCAATACCTGATCCTGTTTCACCTCCAATAACAGCAGCATTAATCAATACAAAGCCATTCCTCCAGAAATCATTATATTACTCATCTATCACCAACCACTTATCCTCATCAGAGCTGTTCACTGATTTCTCATCTTACTCAATAAACCAACATTATACCTGCTTTACTTGAGGATAATCCATTTTGAAAGCCGATGCATCTTTATTTTCACTCTTGTCTTAGCAGCCTGTGAATTGCCTGAAAAAAGTCCCTTAAATTCTAATTGTCAAAGATACACTCTGTAATTTAAATAGCTTTGCAACCTTACTGTCTTAGTCTTTGGAAGAGAGAGTCATTATTTGTGAGCCATGAAAGGTCACTGGTCAGGAAAACATACCACCTGTCTCATAAAACATTAGAACAGACAGCCAAGGTTGTCATTTTCACTTTTGAACACTGTCTTCTTTAATTATTGCAATCCTGGTGCTTCCACACAATAACATCTGAAGGAAGCCCCCAGCTGGATCAAAAGAGACGGGTTTGAAAAGCCAAGTTCATTAAATTCTGGGGCATCAGGATAAATGTGTCTGAGGGATGAGAGGTCAAAGGTCAGCGTGTTCTCTTCTCTCAGCCTAATGAGCGGTCAGACCTCCACAAGGTGACTTTAATTCCTCACTGCATGTCTTCTTCAGACTTTATTCCTCTTTTCCCTTCACTTTTACACCTTCCATTCTTCAGTCTCACAACACACACACAGACAAAGCTCTAATTAAAGCCAATGTCTAAAAACCTTCACTAATCCATGGAGCATTGTAGTGTATTAAGACTCCCATCATTGATTGGACGGATGATTCAAAGAGGAAGGAAAGAAGGAAAACTCATTAGTGGAGATTCCAGAGATGCCCTCTGTAGAAAGAGAGGGAACTTAACTGTTTGTTTATTTGACTAAAAGTATAGTTTTCCTGATAAAACTTAAGGTAACGACAGAGAGAGGAGCATGAAAAGCACCCACTAGGGGAGAGAAATTACAGCTCACTGTTACAAATATTATTTTCGGAAGTTAGTCATCTTTCTAAAGCAACTTCCTACATGTACTTTTTTTATTTTCAATAGTCTATTCTGCTGTGGAAGGTTCTGCTCCTGAAGGTTCATTGACCCAAGTTAAATGTATGTGTTGGAAATAGGGCTGAACGATTTTAGAATAAGATCTAATTGCGATTTCAATTCAATTCATGATTTTCTTCAAATCGAGCTTCAGTGAAGTTTCCACAATGTACAGAAACATTTAAAAACTTGACAGAAAGTTACATTAACCCACCAAAAGTTTTAACTCCAATGTGAGGATGAAAATTGAAGGTAAGAATTGTTTCTAAAGTTTAGATAAAAGGTCAATATTTTAAGATAAAAAGTGGAAATTTTGAGAAGTAAAGACAAAATTCTGAGAAAAAAAGTCAAAAGTTTGAGATGGGAGTCCAAATTTTAAGAAATCAATTTAACATTATGTGAAAAAAGTCTGAACTTTCACATTAAAGGTCAAAATTTTTAGAAAAAGGCAAAAGTATGAGATAAAAAAGTCAAAATTTTCAGATAAAATGTCAACATTTTGAAAAAAAAGGCAATATTTGAAATAGAAATTTTGATATAAAAAGTCAAATTATGAGAAATAAATATGTCATCAAATAAAAGGCAGAATTTTGAGGACAAAAAAAAAAAGATTTTGAGACAAATAGTGAAATTTCTGACCTTAAACTACAATTCTTTCCATTTCTAAACTGGACTTTTTAAGAGTTTTTTTTTTTGTTATAATGACTGAAAAACAAAAAGAGTTATCTTTGATTCTTTTAAAAATGATGTAGTGCAAAATATTCTTAATTTTGTTACAAAAGATAAAATACAAAACAGTTTAAAAAAGACTAAGTTCAAAAAGGGATAATAAAAAAAATTCAACAGGAAAAAAGGATCTTTCCCATTAGTTTTAAACTCAAAGGACGTGTGTGTAAAACAAGTGACATCAGATCCTGGTTCAGTCGGGAGCAGGAAAAAAATCACAGCTTTAGCGATCACATGATCATGATGTCTTAAATTGCGATTTCGATCAGAAGACGATAAATTGTTCAGCCCTAGTTGGTAAGTAGAATCTTAAAGTTGTAAATACCCAGATCTGGTTCTTTAACGAGGCTGTAAACATGTTGAATTCTTCTGTAAAGATCGGCCTCCTAAAATGGAGATGAATAGAGATTCCTTGGCTTTTGTATCCAGCCCCAAGTGGACACTTGAAGAACTGCAGTTTGGCTCTGAATTCAGTTGCTACTCAGCTGTAATGAGCTGTGTGAACTGATGCCTAAACTTTTGTAAGTGAAAGCACAATAACACGTTGGAAAGTTTCTAAAGGAACATCTGCTCTGCTGTGCACTGGCTATAGGTAATTTTCGCTAAATAACTGTGGAAAGAAATACAACACAACAAAGACGAGATCATTTTTCCTCAAACCATGCAGTCAGTTGGGGGGTTTGTTTGCCCAGATTTGTAGATGTTTTTCCGTTCATTTCTGCCAGAAAGAAAGATTTCAAAACACCCAAACTGATCTTCTTTCATGCCAAAAAAAAAAAGGATTGTAACTCAAGAGATTTCAGATTTCATCCGCCTCACCATGAGTCCTTGAAATTCAGATAAATATATCTTTTCCTGCTTTTAGCACATCAGAGAAAAATATGTCTGCTGAAAACAGACACACAAAAATTCAAGTTTGTTTCTCGATATTTGTCCAAACTGAATCTAAAGGGACTCTTTTGTTAAAAGTAAGGAAGCAGAAACTGTCTCCAGACTTGCCTAGGGAAATATTTGGTGCAGACAAGGAGGGAGGAGGACTTCTAACGGGACCCACTATTGTTTTGGTTGATCCATGGAAAACCTGCTTGGCTGTAGCGGATGAACACAGAGAAAAAAGAGAGTAACCACCGCCCCATGTGGCGAAAAGACGGGAAAACCGTCGGCGCCTACGATTCCCCTGTGTGGTCATTGATCTGCAGGCTCTGATTCAAGCTCTGTATTAAATCACCCTGGGGTCCGGAGCCAACCTGTTCTCCCTCCTTTTTGTTCAAACCAGCTCCAAGATAATAGAAAGCATTTGGATCCGGCAGTGCCACAGGGCCCCAATCTCGCCTCCAGCTTTTCTTCTCCTCACTTTCTCCACACCCTTTCCTTCACCTCTGTCTGCCGCTCTTTGGCTCTTTTTTCTCGTCTTCCTCTTATAACACATTGTAAAGGAGTCTTTTGTATGAGCGTGATGGAAAGACTACTTTCAAACAAAGACTGCTCACATTGTGGAACAGGGACAACAAATAGGATCTTTTGTGGCCAGTGTGAAGGTGCTCTTTCATCACAGATAGAGAAACTGAGGTCAAAGGGAGAGAAAGAGAGGAGGAGGAAGAGTTTGTGTGTGATTTCTCAGCTAAACAGGACTAAAAGCAAAGTTAGGTCCTTTTCAGTTTGAAGATTCTGTGACAAGGCAAAAAGTCTCAGCTTTTTAATGAGACAAAACTAGGATTATAGTTCAGTCTGCGATGGTATGGGGGTGTGTTAGTGCCCATGGCATCATGGGTAGCTTTCACATCTGTGAAGGCAGCATTAATGCTGAAAGGTTCAGACAATAAAGAGTCTAAACTCAGACTAGTGGATGCAAATGCAAGACACAAAACTAGGAGTTCAAGAGTCAAAAGTGCTGATTCAGAGTCCTTGCAGAGTTAAGATACAAAAAGGCAACCAGGATCAGGAAGAGGCATCAGACTAACATGAGGCAAAAGATAAGGTCTAAAAAACAGGCAAGAATCAAACTAAGCTATGACTATGACTGTGATTACAAAACAGGGATGAAGAAAGAGACAAGACTAAAATACTTGAGGGGAAGAGTTGGTGAAGTCAAAACAAAATGGACAGAACATTAAACATTAGTGTTGTGACGTTCATGAACGAACCGGTTCTTTTGAATGGTTCATTAATATGAACGATGGGAACCGAGTCGCAGCTGCGATCCGTTCAACCCCCCCCTCCCCCTCCCAGTTGTATAGAATTTGCTCTGATGCTCAGGTACAGGCTGCTATTAACCCAAAAACAATTCAGGCGTCCTCCTGAGGGTTTAACTTTTTTTCAGAGCAACAAAATGCACCCCAGGACAGTCCACCAGTCTATTGAACAATTTATTTGTTTGTGTGTTTTGTTGTTCTGTATTATCAACAATGTTCTTGTGTGGAAATCCTTTCACTAAAATCTGTTTTGCACAGAAATTCATTGTAGCCTGCTTTAATTTTTAATGTTTATATGTGTTCAAGTCATGGTTTACGCACATACACAGAATTTGTACAAAGGGTAATTCAAAATAGCGACGTCACTGTCAAAGCAGAATGATATGGCGCCACCCTGTGGAATATTTACAATGAATCAGACTTTAAAATCGAATCCACCCATGTCAATAAGGTTAAAATCAATATTTCAGAATAATTCAAACGCATGTTGGTGGGATATCTAAATTCATTCCTCCCAGTGATTATTTCCAAGATAAAATGAGTTAAGGCCAGACTGGCGTCTTAAAACTTAATAAAGATAAAAATGAGCCAAAGGAGCCAGTTTTTTGAACGGCTCTTTGAAAGGAACGGCTCACCAAGATCCAGCTCCTCTCAAAGAGCCATAAATCCCATCTCTATTAAACAGACATGCAAAATAAAGAAAACTTGACAGACATGGCATATAAAGGTTTTGGAGCAACACATGCTGCCACCCAAGCCGCATCTTTTTCTGCTTATCTCAGAAAGACAATGAACCCAAGACACATTCTCCACCTGTCACAACAACGTGGTTTTGTAGTAAAAGAGTGCAGCTACGAGACTGGCCTACCTGTAGTCCAGACCTGTCTTCCATTAAAAATGTGTGGCACATTATGAGGCACACCAGAGACCACAGACTGTTGAGTGACTGAAGTTGTTCATTAACAAGAATGGGAAAGAATTCCAGTTCCAAAGCTCCAACAGTTAGTGCCCTCATTTACCAAACACTTACTGAGTGTTGTTCAAAGGAAAGTTGATGTAAAACAGTGGGAAACATGAAAAAGGAGTGTGTTGTAGCCATCAAATTCAAAATGAGTGAATATTTGCAAAAATAACAATGAGTTTATCAGTTTGAAGAATTGATATCTTGTCAATTGAATATAAGTTAAACAGGACTTCCAAATAATTGCACGCACATGCTTGCAAATAGACATAAGCTGTTCCCAGATTTGTTCCCCATCTTTGCTGTTCTATGTGTGGAAAAAACTTTGAAGAATAACAAAGTACAAAGAAAAAGTTGAGGACAGAGATAACCTTTCTGTTTGGCTTCCAGCCTGTGATGTATGATCACTGAATAGATTGTGTTGTTGATGATATGTTTTATTTATTCATCACAGTGAAGTGAGAAAAATGTGTTCGCCTTTTCAAAGTCTGCAGGCACCAGCTACAGAAACTCTTGGGATAACTTCAGGATTTAGACCCAGGTATAAATTTAAGACCCATATTTGGTCAGGTCAAAGTTGCTGTTGAGAAGCAGACTTCACCAGATCCTCCTAAACCTGTCACTTCTCTTCTCTTTATATCCTCTGTTTGGCTCATCCCAGCTACTGTACCCTGACTTTCCCTCTTGTCAGGTGAAAGTATTTTTTTTTTTTACCTGTGGTCTTGTAGCTGTCACAACAGATGAGGAGAAAGCCGTGTCTGAGGTTTAAAAATATCTAGACCTGTACAAGCTGGTTTTCTAGTGAGCTTAGCTGGTGACATTTATTCTGTGAGTGGGGCATCAAGTGAAAAAACACATTTTCAGAAAGGGCATTGAATTCAGAGCTGCGCTGATCACATGCAGAAAAAAACAAGGACTCCATTTGCGTCATCAAATTGACTCCAAGTCCAACAAATTTGCCTGTTTCTACTTATAAATTTGGAGGAACCAATCTGAGTTTTGATCCGTGTGAGTGAGCCCTGCATTGTAAAGTGAGGATTTTTTGGCAGTGATTTTTGTTTTGGAGGTGTAGTATTTTTGTCGTAGGGCTGAGTAAAAATGAAAATAATTGGGTCTTTTGGGCTCTACACATGAAGTATATCTGCTTTGGTTCTTTGTTTAAAGGGCACAAAAAGGCCTCTGTCTTTAAGTTCAAGTCTAAACTCTTAAATGAGCAGCGTGCCATAAATGCTGTCAACAGGTTTCTTGTTGATGTTCACACCTTTCCTGCACTCAGCCTTATGGTGTGTGAACTTGCAGCTCATCTCGATGCTCCTCCATGTGGGAAATGTACCTGAGAAATTCATGCCAATTTACTGTCTCTACAGAAAACTGCAGGCACAAACAATACGCCCATGAAACATAAAGATGGGATTTATGGCTCTTTGAGAGGAGCCGGATCTTGGTGAGCCGTTCCTTTCAAAGAGCCGTTCAAAAAACTGGCTCCTTTGGCTCATTTTTATGTTTATTAAGTTTTAAGACGCCGGCCTGGCCTTAACTCATTTTATCTTGGAAATAATCACTGGGAGGAATGAATTCAGATATCCCACCAATATGCGTTTGAACTATTCTGAAATATTGATTTTAACCTTATTGACATGGGTGGATTAGATTTTAAAGTTTGATTCATTGTAAATACTCCACAGGATGGCGCCATATCACTCTGCTTTGACTGACGTCACTATTTTGAATCACCCTTTGTACAAATTCTGTGTATGTGCATAAACCATGACTTGAACACATATAGACATTAAAAAACAAAGCAGGCTACAATGCATTTCTGTGCAAAAGAGATTTTAGTGAAACGATTTCCACACAAGAACATTGTTGAAAATACAGAACAACAAAACACACAAACAAATAAATTGTTCAATAGACTGGTGGACTGTCCTAGGGTGCATTTTGTTGCTCTGTAAAAAAGTTAAACCCTCAGGAGGACGCCTGAACTGTCTTTGGGTTAATAGCAGCCTGTACCTGAGCATCAGAGCAAATTCTATACAACTGGGGGGGGTTGAACGGATCGCTGCTGCGACTCGGTTCCCATCGTTCATATTAATGAACCGTTCAAAAGAACCAGTTCGTTCATGAACGTCACAACACTAATGAAACATCTCCATCAGTTGAGGAATTATCTTCTGTTTCCAACACCAACTGTATGTCTGGTGCAAAAAAACCAAAATACTTCCGTACATTTCTTGTAGATACACTTGAGGTTCATTAATTCATATCAGACAGCAGCTATTACACTTAACAACGTGCAAAGAAAGACACACAATGTCAGGTACGGCTGCAAAATAAACAAAAAGTGCAATACATGTGGGAGTTTGTTGGATGTAGTGGATGTTTGTATGTGTGTGAGTGTGTTGGTGTGTGTGTCTCGTTCCCCTTCTCTCCCTGACAAGCATCAGAAAACACTTTTTAAACAAACAGCTACTTTTTTTTTTTTTT
>RPOG01003570.1:0-60672 GCA_008086565.1 Thalassoma bifasciatum | reverse complement strand
GGAGGGAAGTCACATGACCATCTGAAGGTACGATGCTTAGAATAATGAGGGGGCGGGTTTGACCTTGCAAGACTTCAGAAAACCATCAGATGAACACTTAGATGTTTATTGAACTGCATGTGAAAGCATGTGTGTGCGCGTGTTTGTAAAGGTGTGTGTGTTTATGTGTCTCGTGGACTTCATATGGGAATAGATTAAACTAATAGAATAAAACACAGGAACACGATGATGTTTGTGTGATTTAAAGTGTCCTCTGAATAAAAAGAAGCACACCCTGTGACATGAAGTTCCTGATGTGTTTGTTTGCATCCGGATGTTTCAGGAATATTCACTTATTTGATGATAACAAAAATGTCCCTCCACTCTTAATAACTCTAAGTCGTGTGTTTTATTGAAACAGCGGCGTGTTTGATCAGAGAACATTAGATCACCTGCTTCCTCCATTAAACTCTTCATCCTCCTCCTCCAATGGCAAAAAATGGCACCAATTCCCTGAAATGTAAAGGCTGATGACCTCACTGCCTCGCGCTCCATTCATCACGTCCATCATCAGGAAATGTCTTTTAATGAAGCCGGGCAGATTGTTTCATCATAACAACAACAAGTGTTTGACTTCATGCTTCAGGTGGAGTTGCTGTGGAAACACTGAGAGGTGAAAGAGGTGAGGTGCTTCAGGTGAACACTGGGAATCAACGTGGAGCAACGTCACATCATCACATGTACAAACACACACACACACACACACAGACACACACAATGTCTCCAGAGACACGTTTTAAAAAGCATTGACTTGAATCAACTGCATGTCCATAGAAACTTCATGTGGTTTCTTATTTTCATAAAACCTAACCCTCTGATGCATGAATCATGAAAATCAGTGTCAGGATTTTTCCCTTGAGTGTTTTCATTTGTCTTAAGGCATGAAAAAAAGTTTTCCTTTTTTTTTTTTTCAAAATATTTGTAACTGAGCATTCAACATGAAACAGTGTGAACTTAATGTAAATATGAGTTTTTTTGTTGTTGTTGTCATTTGACTTCTTTTCTTTTCATTCCTTTTTGGTAATTTCATGAATAATCTTTTTTTAATGCTTTGCGAAACATTTTAACTCTCTTTCATCCATTTTAACACTGAACAATTTACAGTTTATAAGCCTTTTCATCCTTAAATATTTGTCTATAACTTTAAAAAAAAAAAAAAACTTTGGAAAAAAGAATTGAAAACACTTTTTCAGGCCCTAAGAGGAATAAAAAATATCCTGACACAGACTAATATGAATTTCCACCACATGAACCATTGAATTTAGGAGAAAATAACTTTTAAATAGGTGTCCACTGTAGTGACCACTATGCACCACAGGGTTGAAATGAGTTTTAGAGCTAATTTAAACAAAAAAATCAACCCTCAAAAAGGGAATTTTTAGGCTCAGATGTTGAAGTAAAGATAGAGTGACAAATGTCCTCTTTTGCCCAGACATTTCTTCCTTTTTTTGCGGTAAAACTATGTCCATGGTGATTTTATAAAATTCCCCAAAATGTTCAGTTTTTTTCTCAGCTTGTTCTACAGACTGTTTAAAATACAAGAAAGCTGCACCGAGCTACTGGCAATATTCTGATACACCAACCTGTCAAGGAGTTGAGCAGAAAAACATGAAACTGACTGTTTGTGCTGCGCTCTCAGACAGAAAATACTGAAGTGGAAATGCACTTTTATAAATGAATTGCAAATACACAGTACGTCCCTTCTTTTCCTCACGGTTATGACCTGTTTTAGGTTTTTTTCCAGCCAAATTTTGAGATAACAAACCAATTTCTGCAGTAGAAGTCGAATTTTTGAGGTCAAAAGTAAAACTTGTGAAATAAAAACGTAAAAGTTATGAGGTTATAGTCAAATTTTGAGACAAAATAGAGTCAAAATTATGAGAAAAGTAAGCATTTTGATAGAAAAAGTCAAAGACAAGAGCTAGAAAGTCAATATTTTGAGATTATCAAGTCAAAAATTTTAGATATTATAGTCAAAATTATGAGGAAAAAAATGAAATGTTGAATTTTATCTCACCACTGTAAGTCTCTGGAGCCAGCTCATTCATTTCTATGAAAGCAATGAATAAAATCTTCTCACTATAACTGACAGGAGTGAAGTGCTTGTGAGCTTGATGAAGACAAAATTAAGAAATTGGCTACTTTTTCAGTCCGAATATTTTTATATGGACTCTTTGGTTTCATACGTATTCATTATTTTGGTTAAAAAAAAAAGTTTTAACCATCTGTGGCTTGTTGTTGGTCAGCGTCCAGCTCTCTCCTAAAGCTGCTGAAGCTTTTCTCTAAAGGTTAGTTAAGGTTTGTAGTCGTGAAGTTGTTTGAGGTAGTTTTCAGCTTTAGTGCTTCAGCCTTAAGGGGGCCCAATGACTTTGTCCTATTTAGTGACAAATTGTCTGTAAAAGTATTACAGGAGCGTTTGTTGTCCCTGCAGGCGAGTTAAAGCTTACAGGTAATAAACTATTCATGAATTGTGACTTAAAAAAATGATGCATGCAGCATTTTCTGTTTCAGAAACTCAAACAGAGACACATGAAGTCCCTTTAAAGTGTGTGTTTTTATGTTTCTGAGCCTCAGGCGACTTGAATCTGTCAGCAGCTCTCAGGTGGTTAGAAAGGACACATACCTGTGATACCTGTGATACATGCATGTCGTGCAGTGTCCTCATCTTCATCCTCTGTCTCTGCTCTAAGGGGACGTCTGACACAAACAATGTCAGCCTCATTCTTTCTTCGCACGACATGAAAACGGAACCTCGGGCCTGTTTTTACTTTCTCCAAAACAATAAAACTCTCAACTCATTATTTCATATGATGGTTAAAAATGTCTGCATCGTAACGTCAGATGATACCTGAATATTTACTATATTTTGGACTTTTACCTGATATTTAATTTTATCTCAAATTTTGTCTTTTTATTTTTAATCCCATCAAATTGAAAGCTATTCCACAATTTAAACTTTTATACTTCAGTTTAGATATCAACTCTTGCCATTTTGGCATTTTATTGAATAAACTTGACATTATAAAGCATGTTTTTGATCTTTTTCTCATCTCATAAATTTGACTCTGAATCTTACAGCTTTGACTTCTTTCTTATGATTTTTACTTCCACTGTTGTAATTTGGGCTTTCTTTTTCATGGTTTCATCGTAAAATGTCAAATTCTGATTTTAACCCTGTGTTGCATAGTGGTCACTACAGTGGACACCTATTTAAAAGTTATTTACTCCTAAATTCACTGGTTCATGTGGTGGAAATTCATATTAGCCTGTGTCAGGATATTTTTTATTCTTCTTAGGACCTGAAAAAATGTTTTCAGTTCTTTTTCCAAATATAAATATAAAGAAAAAAAAATTAGAGACAAATATTTGAGGGTAAAACAGCGTAATAACTATACATTTTTCAGTGTTAAAATGGATGACAGAAAGTCAAAATGTTTCGCAAAGCATTAAAAAAAGATTATTCATGAAATTACCAAAAAAAAAAGAAAGGAAGTCAAACAAAGAAATAGTTATGTTTACATTAATTTCACTCTTTTTTATGTTCAATGTTCTGTTACAAACATTTGAAGAAAAAAAATTGAAAACTTTTTTTCATGCCTTTAGACAAATAAAAACACTCAAAGGAAAAATCCTGACACTGGCTTTCATAACTCATGCATCAGAGGGTTAATCTAACACTGTTGACATTATACATCATACTTTTGAAGCATTATCTCATACAGACAACATTTGGGTTTATTTTTTTCATTGCAGCAAAATATTGTTACTCTATTTCGTTTAAGTTGCAAAAAACAAGTTTTGTTTATTTATATTAAAATAAATAATAATAAAAAGGTGACAATTCTATGACGAGTGATTTAGGAAGTTGGATGGCCCCTAATGATATGACACTTTTACCGATACAACACTAATTATAATTTTGTGATGTAATAATTCAGAGATAACAAACTGAAAAATAGTCATACTAAGATGTTAAGATTTCTGATAAGATGAAGACTTCAGAACGATGCTCCTGTCAGATGAAGAGAGAGAAGAACTGTCATTAGCTCCACTGAGGGGTTATAACACGGTGAGTGATGTGGGAACTCTCCATTATGCATTAATATCAGAGAAATTGAAGCACAAACAAACAGATTTCACAAAATCAATCCAAATATTTTCTGATCGTCTGTAAACTCTCAGCATGACTTTAAAACTTTGTGCCCTCTAGTGGCTGCATCTGCAAACTATGGCACTGAGATAAACAGTGTTTATTCTTTTGTTTTCTATAGGTTTAAGCAAATTTCAACAAAACACATTCACACGTATGCCTGGGTAATATTTAAATGTTTATAGGTTTGATACATGACACCAAAAATGACACACAGTTATATCAAATATTTGATCAATAATCTTTTTTTTCTCTTTTTTTATTACCAAAGGTGCTTTCAGTATTACTGATGTCGAAACCTTTTTGAAATACCTTCACCACTTATCTAGGCAAAAATAAGATTGAAAAATAAAATAAAATAATACAATTATTCGTCTCAGAGCTTATTTGAAGCATGTTACTCTGAGAAAACAGGACCTTACCACATAACAGACATTAAGGCTTCTCCTCATTGCTTTCAATGGCCTAAAGGTTCAAGGTTTCTTATTTGAAATTTCAAGAGAAAGTGTCAAAATTTGAGATAAAAATTAAGAATTATGAGATAAAAAAAATTTGCAGATATGCAGGTGCGCATCTACCGGGGTGGTGTAGGGTGGCAGCTGCTCCCTTAAAATAAATCTTGCCCCCCCCCCCCCCGTCATGAAGATGATTATGAAAGAAATTCACTCACTGACTATGAGACAAGTTGAAATTATGAGAAAAAAGGTGAAATTTTGAGATAAAAAGTCAAAATTATGAGGCAAAAGTTGAAAGTTTGCCATATCTCGCACAGACTACAACAAACTGTCAGGTCTGCAGAAAAGATCATTGGTGCCAGCCTGCCCTCCACCCGGGACCTTTACTGGTCCAGGACCAGGAAGCGAGCTGGTAACATCTCTGCAGACCCTTCACACCCTGGACACTTTCTGTTTAATCTCCTCCCCTCTGGTCGGTGTTACAGAGCGCTGTACGCGAGGACATCCAGACCATAATGATCCAGACACATGAGCAGCTTCTTTCCCACAGGCCGTCACACTGATGAATGGTTAAAAAAAACAAACAAAAAAAAAATCAATCTGTCATCCCGCTGTCAAGTCTCAGGTTCTTGCACATTCTCTCTGTTGCACACTTTCATTGCACTATTTAACTTAAATGTGTGTGTGTATGTGTGTGTTTGTGTGTGTATACATATTTTTCTTCTTAATATCTGTTCTTTTTTCATATATTTGATATTAAATGTTTATTCTTGCTTGTTATTTTGTACAAAGAGAGCACTGTTAAAACCAAAGTCAAATTCCTTTCATGCTTCTTGAAGATACTTGGCAATAAAGGTGATTCTGATCCTGATTCTCAAAATTTTTTACTTTAAACTTGCAAAAAAAAAAAAAGAAAAAAAAAAGAAGAAGAGAGAAACCTCAACAAAGCAAGTTTTTCATTTTGATATTTTTAATTGACAAAAATTGGCTCCAATACATGGGTTATGTCTTCAAAAGACATTCCTCTTTTTGGGCTTTAAGAATATGGTTATTATAGACTTCTCCTGCAATATTACCACCACTCAATTGACTGCTCCTTGCCACCCCATAAATATTTTTTCTAGATCCGCCCCTGCAGATGTCTTCTACTTGCAGGGTTTAACCACTTCATAAATGTTTGTTCCAGTGTTTAAACTCTTAGAAATTAAATTCAGGCCCCTTTAAACGGATTAAATAACAGATAAAACTGTTTGTTGTTGAAACACCCTCCTGTCAGACTCACTGTCACCTGATCGATCGATGCGCTCTCACACCTCACCTATTGTTAATGCGCAGACAGCACTAATCGATCAATATAATAATGGATCCCAGAGCGAGTCGATCGCTCGTATATCACATCAGCTGAACAGGAAATCAGGTGCAGGCTCGCGGAGACCCTCTAACAGGGTCCAACCCGGAGCTTTGAGTCATGGTCTTCGAGTCTCTGGTCAGTGACCTCCTCAACAGGTTCATCGGGGACTATGTGGAGAACTTGGACAAGTCTCAGCTGAAGATCGGGATCTGGGGAGGTAGGAGGTTTGAGGCTCGTTACGAGCTAACGCGAGACTGAACGGAGTAACGCGAGACTCCATTTAGAAAGAGGTCAATTTTACTATTTCTGCCTTTTTACATTTATAACATCAAAGTTTCGCACATAAAAACACATAAATATAAATATTAGGCTTGAAAATTAAATTCGGCTTTGAAAAAACACACATTTACGTTGTTGATTTGATGCTTTTGTTGATTTATTGGACGCGTATGCTGCTGTCACTGTCACATCGCCACCAAAACAGAGGGAGGAGCAGCGCCTTGTTGTGGTGGAAAATGAGAGGTTTTTGACATTAGAGCTTGTGCTTGTGAGTTTCGTTTTCCCCGAATTAAAAAACGGGTGACAAAACACAATAAAACGATGTTATTTCTTAATATAGTGTCACATTAAAAGCAAAGAAAGCTGTTAATAACACGTCATCTTGCTGTCTGCACCTTGAAATCTGACCTGGGATCAGTGCATCTGTGAAACCACACTGTTAATCTGACAAATAGGCTTAATACAGTCAACTGACTGTCTAAACTGCTGCTTATCAGATAAAAACACTCACACACAGTCTTTCCTGTAGAGTCAACACACTTATCTCCTCTGTTCGTTGAGCTTATTTGTATTTTTTTCATCATTAAAAAAGGTCACAACCAAAACAGATGCAGGACATGAACTTATGCAGGGTTCATACATATGCTTAACAAGTCTTAAATTCATTAAAATGTTATATCCTTCTCCTAAATAAATTACTCACAGGTCTTAAATTTGTCAGGGCAGGATTTGTTTTTTTTTTTTTGTATTCACTTTATGTTCTTTTTTTTTCAGGGATACTGTCTTACTGCTAAACTAAACTGCTGATATGAATTGTTATCTTCACCCTAGGTCGCCAGTCTGTATGGGTCACTGTTTACGCTTTTACATACAGATATTAACCGGAGAGCACTGAGGATCACTTTATGTTCAATAAACTGACAAAAAGTAAACTTGAAATGGTCTCATTGCATGACACACATGCTATGATTTGGTTGTAATATGGCAGGATATCCAGCCATTAACAATATTAATTGTGTTTTTGGTCTTAAATTTCATTCAAAGTGACATTAAAAAGGTCTTGACTTGCCAAAACCTGCAGGTACCCTGTCATGCAATACTCTTCTTCACCTCTCACTCACAATAAAACACTAAAGTCTCACGTTAAGATCATAAAAAGTCACATGTGCCTCTATTCAATACTAGGATTAACTGTAGACTACTCTCTAAAATGTGGGGCAGCGATTAAAATACAACAGTTTATTGTGATGAAATTATGTTTTCAGGCCTTGAATCACTTCATCTTATATTATCTTCATGTTATGTTCCAGTATGCATGCAGGCATTATGAGAATTAGAGCATTTGTCAGCAGCATGTGCAGCTTCCTCATACCTGTCCAGTCACAAATGACTGTGTCAGACGGTCATACGTGAGAGGCAAACATCCAAACAAACAGGTTTCACAGATAACCAGTGTCCTCTAAGCTGCTGTTGATAAATTACCTGCATGTGTCAGACCAGATGTAATCGCTGCAGGACAGGCTGATTATTATAGATCATCAATAACGCTTCTGATTAGGATTATCTGTCTCTGTAAACTCAGTGATTATGATGCTGAGTTTGAATAAACAGCACTTTCACTTTCCCTACCACCTGCTGGATGAGATAATTGGAGCGGGAGAGAGATATCCCATATCTTCAGATGCTGCAGTGACACAGCTTCATGAAAAGAGGAAGTAGACAGAGAGAGAGAGAGAGAGAGAGAGAGAGAGAGAGTGTTAAAGTCAGAAATATTCACACTTCCTTTCCCTTTCTCACCCAGCAGACCGCGTGTGCCTGGTGTTAAACCCCCAAATCAGCCAACATGTGATAATCTGCAGCTCAGCTTTGTAGTCTTTGAGTTTTACTCTGCATCAGTCCTAAGTCTGCCTCGTGTTTTATTCTTTATACATCCTGACTGTGCAGTCCGTGTGCTGAACTCAAAGTCAGGGATTCCCCCACAGCCCTATGAAACAACACATATTAAGATACTACAGAACAGGACGAGGGCCACTGGAAATAAAACATCTGCAAAATTTTTCTTTTAGTTTGTATATCAGAATATTGACCTTTATCTCTGAATCCTGCAGAAAAAGGGCAGAAGGGTCTAAATCCTAACTCTAATCTCAGATTTATGAGGAAAAAAAGGTCGATTCTGTTTGCAGGGTCAAAATTTGAGTAATAATACTACCTTAAATGTCATGGTTCTGCAGAAAAAAATTGTCAGACCTCTGATATTTAAATCATAATTTACTATTTTTTCCTCTTAATTAAGGGAAAAACATTAGAATTTGGGCTGTTTTAAAATTCTTAAGGAACAAAATCCCAGAATTCTTGCTATAATGTCGAAGTCATGCAGATTCTGATTCCAGGATCAGAATTAATTGATTTAAATCAACTTACTAACTTTCCCCCCCCCTTAAACCGAGGGGAAATAAACTCAGGGCTAAATTTGGACGAAATCACAGAATCTGGACAACAGGAGACTCCAATTTTGAGGTCAGAACTCTTTGAAATTTGCAATTTTTTAAAGAAAATTTCAACTTAAATCTTGAGATCATGAGAGGAAGCTTAAAATTCATTTTCATGTTGTCATATTTCTGATATTTTAGCCAGAACTTTCCCCTTTTTTTCTCTGAAGTTTGACTGAAATCTGAAAGTTTTGGAGGCCGATCCCAAATTAAAGTAGAATTCTGAGAAAAGTCAGAACCTGAACTTTTTTCCTCTGATATTTGAGGAAAAAAAAGCAAAATTATTACTGTTTTGAATTTTAAAATGGAGTAGATTATTACGCTAAGGTTAGAATTTTGAAAAATTGATCCAAATTCTTATTTAAATCTTGGAATTCTGAGTAAAAAAATTTTGGAAATGTTGAAAATGAAAGTAAAATAGTTAAAATGGGTGAACAGACTCCTTTCCCCCCCTTTCTCTTTTTTCCCCCCTAAAGTCTGAAGTCTGACTCTAATCCTGAGGCCCGAGCAGGTTGGAGTGTGTGTTGTGTCACATGTTATGAGAACAAACATTAGGGCTGATTAAACTTTCATATCCTCAATGATGGACTACGTCAACTCTCGGACTGACTCATCATACGCTGCCTTATAATCTTTATTCAAACAGTGAGATTAATAAGAGTCAGCTGTTGGTTCAAACACACAACTTCCTGTGTCTAAGTTTAACCAGGCTGTTCTGCACGTCAGTGTAGCTGCCTCGTATCTACCCGGTCATGTATGTTGATGTAAATGAGCCAAACGTACGGCAAGAAGAATCCAAACAGACAGGTTTCATCTACTCTCAAACTGTCATGTACTGTTGTAAAGAAACATGTTAAGGTCATAGAACAAACAGGAGTGATAGGTGAAACTAAAGTGAACATTTACACTTGGCTGTCGTATTACTTCACATCTCAGAGTCTTTAATAGGGCCGAACGATATGGACATAATTTCACATCTCAATATTATTGCCAGATATCTCAATATTGATACAATACAATATGACTTAGAAAATTATAACATAACAGGATGTGGAAACTTGGGTTAATTGTTTAGAGCTCACTATCAGTCATCAACATTATCAGATAGTCACCAATTATCATGTTACTCTCTGAGCTTTACATGCAGGGTGAGCTGGGAAAATCTACATCATCAGTATGTTTGATATTGGGATATTGATGTCTTGAATTTTCATATCTTGATACTGACATGATAACGAAATATCCCTCAGTTCTAGTCTTTAAACACCATTACCTTGAAACATCCCAGGGAGAAAAAGTTTGAGGTCAGACCAAACAACCTTAGGGGTGTTCAGTGTTTTCTATTAAAGCTCCTGTGAGGAACTTTTAGGTTTGTATAAACGTTGGCGCCCCCTGTGGCCAAAGAAATCTTTACTTATTGTGTTTATTATTAATTTTTTGTAGTGAACTCTGACAAACAAATCTCATCCTGCTGACTTCTGATGGCCGTATGCCTCTCATTGTGAATTTTAAACATAGAAAAATGTGCATGAGAAGCTAACTCCTACCCCCTTGTGCTAGTTCCTGACGTTAAAAACTACAATTTAAAAACTTCCATCATCACAAATGATTTTGTTTGCTTATGTAGTTGATGAGGGGGCAAAACTATTAATATTGGATCGGCTCCATAACTTGTGAAAAACTCCTCACAGGAGCTTTAAGCAGCCAAACTGTTTGTTCAAATATTGAAGTGAAGGAAACCCAAACACAACCACAGAGTGAGAAAACTGACACTCTGGGAGGTTTTCACCTTTTTATTCACAGTAGGTAAATACCTCACCTCCTCCGCTCTCGTTTGACCACGTCAGGAAGCTCTGACCCCGTTTCAGCCGGTGATCTTAGCCTTTCAGCCTATTGTTTCATTGTACATCCCACGCTCTAGGGCGGATGACATCATCCATGGCGTCACAAACAAAGCAAAAAGGCTGAAAAACAAGATCATCTGCCTCACACCACCTGATGTGCTTGTAGCAACTGGTGCTGGCTTTGAGTGTGGAGCTGGATCTGCAGGATTCTCCTGGACTCTTATCAGCTTTGATGACTATCGTTTAAAAAGAAAAACCCTCAAAGCCGACACTCAGTGATGAGTGAACCAGACCACGTTTTCCGTTTAAAGCAGATGTGTGACCAGTGGTGCGTCTCTTGGCTGTGCATTTTTAATTTCCCTACCTGTTTGATTTTCAGTTTTCGTAACCATATGACACAACAGACTGACTTCGATGTACAACTTTATCTCAATATCCAACAAGTACTGTTGAAGAAAACTAATTTCATTTTTTTTTCCCCTGCAAAACTTAAGCTACAAACAATTTAAAACAACTGAATGTTCTTATCGTTGCTTTTGAAGAGAAACAGTCATTCAGGTAGGGTATCAGACTGACAGGCAGGATATTAATCAGTCAAACAGGGTGGAAGATACCCAGGTAGGGTATCAAGCTGTTACCAGAGTGTCAGGTAGGGTATCAGGAAGTCAAGTGGACTTTTATGTCGGGGAACAGCTAGTTGCAGGTAGAGTATCAGACAGCCAGGTGATGTTTCAGTCAATCAGTTTGGTCATAAAAAGATAATCAGGTAGGTTAATTAATGATCAGGTGGGGCATCAGATAGTCAGGTAGGGAACATGTCAGTTGTATCCAGGTGGGGTATCATTAAGATGGATTTAGGTAGGGTATCAGATGGCTGAATGGGCTATCAGTCACGTAGAGTATCAGACATTCACGTGGGGTGCAAGCCAGTCTTCTGAAGCATGAAAAAGATAGTAAGGTAGGATAATGAATGGTCCAGTAGGGTATTATAGTGTCATGAAGAGTTACAAGAAGTCAGGTAGGGTATCACAAACCAGGTGAAGCATGAATCAATCAGGAAAAGTAACATACTATCAGGTAGAGTGTCAGAGAGTCATGTGGGGTATAAAGAAGATGGTCTTGCAGGGAGTTCATCAGATAATAAGGTAAAGCATATGTTTGTCAGGAAGGTAACCAGACTTGTCAGGTAGGGTATCAAACAGTCAGCTGGGGTATAACACAGGTAGCCAGGTAAGATAATGAATAGTCAAGAAGGAGGATTATCCGGTCAGGAAGGGTAACAGATGTTTTTGTAGGGTGTCAGTCAGACAGTGAGGCAGAGCATAATTCAGTCAGGAAGGGTAACAGACTGTCAGGTGGTGTATCAGACAGTCATATGGGCAACAAGTCAATCAGGTAGAACCTAAAAAGGTAATCAGGTTAGTAACTTCAAGGTCAGGTAGGGAATACGTCAGTTTCAGTCAGGTGGGGTATCATTGAGTTGGTCTTTCAGGTAGTTCATCAGACGACCAAGTGGGATATCAGCCAGTAATTTGGGGTATGAAAACAATGGCAAGGTAGGATAATGAATTGTCCTGTAGGGTAGCAAGAACTTAGGTGGGATATCGGGCAGTCAGGTAGGGTATCCAACATTCAAGTAGGGTTTCAGACAGATGACTGGAATAGAAGACAGTCAGGTAGAATATTAATAGTATAATGGTTTCTTTAATGAGTCAGTCAGGTAGATTATGAGACGGTCAGGTAGGGTATCAGAGAGTGGATGGCATTCATACTAAAGTGTTTTTATTCTGTGTCTGCAGGAAATGTTGTGCTGGAGAACCTGAAAGTGAAGGAAAATGCTTTGGTGAGTCTCACTTTCTGCTTTCCATGGTGCATGACTGTGCATGTACAGCTGCAAACTAAGCATCGAACCTAAACACTCAGATCAACAGGATCTCTTTTATTCTCCGGGTGCCCTGTGATATCACGGGTCTTTGTTTCCAGGATTCAGTTCTCCCTTGGTTCTGTGCTGCTGGGATCCTATGCTCCAATAATTCCTCTCTCATGAGATCCTTTTGCTCCGGGGCTTTGTCTCATAATACTTGTCGACTTTTATGCTCCAACGGCTTTTTTTTCCTTAAGAGTTTCCTGTAAGCTGAGCGTTTAATGAACGAACTGTGGGGGTGATGATAAGGAGAGATGGTTTGTTTGTGTTTCAGAGCGAGTTTGATGTTCCGTTCAAAGTGAAAGCTGGACAGATCGGTGAGTACGACCCTTTCGACCATCTGTGTTCTGTGGTTATAAATCAAATCGCCTCGTAAACAAACTTTAATTCCAGGGAAGCTGACGTTAAAGATTCCCTGGAAGAATCTCTACAATGATGCTGTGGTGGCAACGCTGGAGGGGCTGTACCTGCTGGTCGTCCCCGGAGCCAGTAAGTGACGCTTTAATTGCCGCCATCCTGTCTTTTGACAAATGAATACTCATATTGAAATACTCCCAAGTGGACAACAGTGTGTGCTAACTGATTACATTACAGGCTGCTCATGTGGAAGCTCTTCAGTGTGGGCGTACCAGAAACTGTCAGTTTATTCTCTAGGATTAAATCAGCTAAGAGTCTTTCTCTAAAAACATGAGGTGCACTATTAACCAGTTTACAGAGTTAAAAATATCCCTGTAAAAGCTGCAACAGTGGATAGTTTGTCTGCTGATCCAAGGTCAGCACAGAGTCCATTTTATTCCCCCTGACTCTGGAGTTCAGCTGGTTTCTCTTTTGAGGAAACATGGAAATTACTTTCATGTGACGCTGAAAAGCTTTTCTACTCATGACAGCCAGTCAATGTCAGGAGCTTCCCTCCTCTGCAGTTTGGCAGATTGAAAGTTGTCCTCAAAAGCCTTTTCAGCTCTGTGTCGAAATGAAGAGGATGCACTCTTAATGAAAAACTCCTGAAATGTATTTCTTGATGATAAACCTTCAGAGTCTGAGTTCTGAGTCGGTTTGTGTGTGTTCCAGTTGGATCTGGGTTCGAAAGGTGCCCGTATAACGGTAAGACATCCGGGTTTAAAGGTGGTGGTTTACGTCATGTCCGTTCAGGTTGAAGGTTCTGCTCTTTGTTTGGGCTGCACTCCTTCAAAATAAAAGCCTGTGTCCTCTCCGTCCGTGACCTCCGTCTTATTCCATCTAACCTTTTTTTATTGTAGAGTTCTTATGGTTTCATGTAGATTTAGCTGGTTTTTAATGTGGGTTTTTCTTCATAGACCTAAAAGTCGCCAGTCCCTACAGTCTGATCCTGTGACTTTTCTTAGACTTTGATGGGATTATTGGTGTCTGGTACTCTTTTCATTCAAAAACTGTGAGATTCTGTGAAATCAGAAGCCCACATGTGTTTCTAACAACTCTTACATACAGGATTTTTTAAAAGAATTGATTATTTATAACATGGTGTTGCAAATCAAAGGGGTGTTATGGGGGAGATGATTGTTGGAGAACTTCATCAAAGGGTGTAAAAACTTTGGATACAAGGTAAAAAAAAAAGAGTGTATGGTATCAGGGCACCAAGTATCTGCTAAAAGACCAATAGGGTTTAAAGTCTTATCAGGTTACAACGTTAGGTGTTACGTTTTTATAACATACCACAGACCAAGTCATCAGGGTACTATATTCCCCATAACAGGAATCAAGGCACAAGATATCCTGTTATAAGTGTAAGTGTAAAATGTGTCAGGGTTCAAAGTATCAGGGAATTTACTATCAATATGGGGAAAAGGCTATAAGGGTGCAACATGAGTATGATGTGTCAGGGTCTTGTATATGAAGGTATCAGGGCACTAAGTAGAAATAGATAATAAATATACATAAAATAGGTGTGAGGTGTTGGGGTGATAAGTAGTGAGATAGTAAGTATTAGGATACAGCGTATGAGGGGGTAAAGTGTAAGGGCTCTAGGTACCAGGGTACTTTCAGGGCACCAGTGTAATAGGTTTTCTGTATTATTCAAGTTGTTACCAGTTGTGTTATTTCCTGATTAATTTCATGGCACTAGTGCATTGAGTCAGATTTTGTGTATTTGTAAATGCACGTGGCAATAAAACCTGATTCTGATTCTGAGGTATCTGGGTTCAAAGTATTCAGGGTACTTTTAGAGAACAAGGTAATAGGGTACCAGGTATCAGGGTACTGTCATGGTTCAAGGTTAAAGGGTAACAGGTGTTAATGTCATAGGTTTAAGGGTACTTTGTGTCAGGGTACTACCAGGTTACACTGCAAAAACTGAAATCTAAGCAAGCCATTATGTCTTATTTTTAGTAAAATTTGTCTTACTATTCTTGATTTGAGCCACATTTACTAGACAAGGTCATAAAAATGTCTCAATTCAAGTTTTTTAAAGACAAAAATGAGGCATCAATTGCTTGTAACAAGTAAAAAAATCTGACAATGGGATAAGATAAAAGATTCTTGTTTTAAGACATCTTTCTAATTTCAAGAAACTTCCCGGGCGAATTCGTTTTATCCCATTGGCTGATTTTTTTTGACTTGTTACAAGCAATTTACACCTCATTTTTGTCTTAAAAAAACTTGAAATAAGACATTTTTATGACCTGGTCTGGTGAATGTGGCTCAAATTAAGAACAATAAGACAATTTTTACTACAAATAAGACAGAATGACTTGCTTAGATTTCCGTTTTTGCAGTGTACAAGATGACAGTGCGACAAGTATCAGATTAGGGTACAAGGTATCATGGTGTCAAGTTGCAGTATCATAGGTATTTGGGTGCTCACTATCAGGTAACTAACAGGGTACAGGGCAATAAGGTGCTGTGCATCAATGTAATAGTTACGGGTATTAGGGTACATGGTACAAGGCTGGGTACTGTCGGGGTGCAAAGTTAAATAGAGAGTGTCAGATTTAGATATTGAAGGTATAAGTGTAATATGTTTCTTTTAGTGTACTACAGAGGGTTAGGGTACAGGGTATTGGGTGAACCTTAGGGTATAAGATGATAGGGCACCATGTCTAAGTGTCAAAGGTATTAGGGTACATAATATCAGGGTGCTGTTAGGGCAGAAGATGATTTGGCATCAAATATTAGTGTAATTGGTTTCATGATGTGAGCTGCCACAGGATTAGGTAAATTACAGTATCAGGGTTTTACGTGATAGGATGTTTATGTTGTACTTCTTTTTACTCAGTGTCCCCATAATACTGAGAATTTCTCCTGGTCATCTCATTCTCAGATCCACATCTCCATCTGTTTTATCTGTTTTGAATCTAATTTTTTGTTTCTTCAAAGCAATCAAGTATGACCCTGCAAAGGAGGAGCGATACCAGCAGGAGGCCAAGCAGAAAGAGCTGCATCGCATCGAGGGGGCGCTACAGATGGCTGCTCGCCGAGGTGAGCCTGACTGACCTCTCACTGACCTTTTACACCTGAAGACTCACCTGGCTTCACGCTGTGCTGCTGGCTATAATCTTTTCTGGCTACTTTCTGCTTCTCTGTGGCTGTTTAATCTGCTGAAGCTCTCTGTTGATTTAAACTTTCTGTCCCTATAGTCACACAACTTAAAGACACCAGTGGAGATATCAGATACAACGCAGACACTCCTACATCATCAGTATAATAAGAAATGAAAGATGTAAATGACAGCACATCTGGATAATCTAAAACAGCTTTTAAAGTTGCTCTACGTTCTCTCTGTGTTTATAAAGACGCAGTAGATGTGCTGTATTCAGCCGAGGCTGTTTCGAAATGGATTCTTTGGTAGTTCACTTTCAGAGGAAGAGTTGATCGCGATAGCTGTGACTAAGCTTTTTGCTTTTTTTGATACTGTTTTGAAGCCCAAAATGTTTTGTTTTAGTTAAAGTGACAGAAAACTGAGTATCCCAGAGGAAACTTTTTAACACATAGTGGATGGCCTCATTAACATATACAAGAGCATGACAAATAAAATGCTGAAAACACCAGACTCTAACTGATTAATGGAGTAATAATAACGAGTGAATGAATGAATGTATTAACATATCCTTTGTGCTCTTCATGCTGCATTCGCTGTCAGCGTCTCAATCTGGAGACTTGCTCTTCGGCCTGGAGAGCGTTGTTTACAAGGAGCCTCAGAACGGTAACTAACGCTGGACGTGTTTCTGCTTCCCGCTTCCTCTCCGTCTGTTTTTCGGGGCTTTTCTGTCTCTAACTGCTGTCTCTCTCTTTAACGCTGCCAAAGTACGAAAAGGATTAAAAAAACAGAAAAAAGCAAAAAAAGGTTTGAAGAAGCTGAAGCGACACGACACCAAAGCAGGTAAGGTTTTTATGTTTCACTTTGTGTCACCTGCAGGAGCCTGTTTCTTATGGAGACATCTCAGATTTAGATTTTATTGATTCGTACTTTTCCTGGCACCTGGAGCTTGTCCAGAGTCTTGGTCCTGGTGTCAGGTTTCCAGGTCCTAATTTGGGATTTGTGGCCTTGTCTTACGTTTTATTTTCCTGCCCCGTTCAGAGAAACCTCAGGAGGAGAAGAAGGACTCGTTCTTTGAGAAACTGGCTGCTCAGGTGATCAAAAACCTGCAGGTGAAGATCAGCAGCATCCACGTGCGCTATGAGGACGACGTGAGTACAAGATCAGACTCTGGTCCCTGTGTTTATGTGCAGGTAGATGTGACATCATCTAACCTGGATCAGAAGAGCAGTATTGTCTAAAATCGTCTCTGTCATGTGACTGTTTCAGCTGTCAGATCCAAAGCACCCGCTGTCGATGGGAGTCACACTGTCCGAGCTCAGCCTGCTGGTAACACACACTTATACACTTGCACACACACACATAGGTACAAAACCCAGTTTATGAAAGGTGCAAAGATCTAAACATTGTTTTTACTCCTCAGACGACAGATGAAAACTGGAAGGCCTGCATCCTGAATGAAGCAGCAAAGATCATCTATAAGGTGAGATGCTCAACTTGTTCTTAAACTCTTGTTACTTGATTTTTGGCTCAACTTTTAGTTTACTACTTAGCCCATAAGGGGACATTCATTCATTCATTCAGCATGCTTTTAATACTAATTCATGACTCTAAGCAGCATAAAAATGTCACAGAGCTACTGGTGTTTTGGTGATAAAAGTGACCGTGCTAACTGGTGACACTCAGTGTAATGTATCATTGATAGTCGACTGAGAGTCACCAGTAAACAGGGTGACACTTTACTCTGAAACACCAGCTATGTTTGCTCCTGTTTTTTAATGCATCTTCTCTGTTCAACCTATGCACTAACTGATTCCTCACAAACCTGTGAAATTGTTACATTTTGGGTTAAAAAAAAAAAAGTTTTTTCGATGGTTAGCACTCATCACTCGACCAACCATTGTACTCCACTGCACCTCTGTTGCCAAAATGTGCGTGCACGACTGTAACTGTTTACAAACTGTGATTGAAAATCCTTTTTTATTACTTTCTCTCCATGTTCCCTTAGGAGCTCTGTAGTTTATTGAACTACATTTGAAGTCTTTTTTTTTCATGGTGTGACTCATTTATTTGTATATTTGTTGGTGTTAGCTCGGGCGCCTGGAGAGTCTCTGCGCCTACTGGAACGTCAACAGCCCCATCTTCTACAAAGGATCATGGGAAGACATTGTGGTAAGTCATTGATGCTTTAACTCCTGTTAGATGTAAACAAAGTTATGATGTAAAAAAAAAAAAAAAAACCCTGCCTATTTTCCAAATTTGGTCCAGATTGGGACTCAAACCAGCAACCTTCCGATTCCTATTTCCTGCAAATACTGTAAAATTCAACAGTTATTTTTCAACAACAAGTTTCACTTTTTATGTTGCTGTTGTTGATTTTGGATCATACATTTTTATATTCTTTAACCCTTCATTTCCAAAAAAAACATATGTGATACATGAGTTTCAAAGGTCTCTATCTCATCAAAATGATAGTTTCTTTAAAACCCTGTAAAAAACATAAAAAATGTTTTCTACTACTTTGAGGATTGTTATATCAATACAGTCAGCTGAAGCTGAAATTTGGTCCTTTTCAAAATGTGCAACAAATCATCCACTCACATCTTTTCAGGAAAATTATTTCTGATTTTCAAGAAGTTGCAGTAAGAATAACATCTAGATAGTTTCTCATTTTTTAGATAAGTGGTTTCTGTATCAAATGAATGCATATTCACTGAAAAACTTAATTAAAATAGTAGGCAAAACTGCCCAATGTGTCCAATGTGATTCAAGAAATCTATCATAAATACAATGATAAAGCAATAATTATTTGTGGATTTAGTTAAAAAAAACCATCAGTTCCAAAAAAAGTGGATTTTTCTGACTTTTATGATGGATCAGGCATAACAAGATTAATCTATTTCATCATTTTGAATATTAAATTTTAATTTTCCCATTTTTCACTTACAATAGTGAGCTCTGATCCAGCCCTAACTCTCAATTCTACACTTTGAACAATCTGAACGTTCTCTAAGTTCCTGATTACAGAAGAAAATATGTTTATTTGTTTTTTTCTTCATTTACCAAAGTGGAAACACACATCTGTAACTTTAAAAAGGTGCAGATTTGGTGACACTCTGGTTTCTCTATAATCTGACTCTGTCTTTCTGCAGGATCAGCTGAAACGTGGGATCAGCAGCAAAGATCAGGAGCTTCCTCATTATCAGTACAGTAAGTTCATGTCTTAATCCAACATACTTAAGATTATTAATCCACCTGAATCTGTCTGTATTTCTACAGTAAGTCTCTAAGAGGATCTTTAAACCAAACCAGCTCTTGAATCAGTGTTAATTCCACCTCTTCTCTGATTGGTTGTTTCCTTCTTTCCTAGTTTTCAAGCCGATCTTTGCCTCGGCTAAAATGTGCATCAACCCAAATGCTGAGCTGGAGCTGAAAACTCCTAAAGCCAAACTTCACATGGAGGTTCAGAACATTGCTATAGAGATGACCAAACCTCAGGTGAGCTCAGGTGGAATTCACGTCATTGCTGAGCACTTTTATCCTCACAGCTCTGCAGGTTTGGTTCATGTGTTGTTGTGATCCTCTGCAGTATCTGTCCATGGTGGAGGTGCTGGAGTCTGTAGACTGCATGTTCAAGAACGCCCCCTACAGGAAGTTTAGGCCTGATGTTCCCGTCCACAACAACAGCAGAGTCTGGTCGGTTGAACACAGATTTTACTCTTGTTGGTTGCAAAAAGCTGCGACTTAAACCTCAGACCAGCTTATGACGCTTGTGTTTGTTTATCTGTGTCTCTGTCAGGTGGAGGTACGGCTTCAACAGCATCCTCGAGGTCCATATACGACGCTTGTCTCACATGTGGTCGTGGTCCAATATCAAAGAGCACAGGAAGAACCTGAAGGCCTACAAGAACGTCTACAAGAACAAGCTGCTGAACCAGAACAAGCCGAGCCCAGAGCTGGAGCAGCAGATCCAGGTGCTCAGAGCTCAGGTGGTTTTCGCTTTAGCACGTCAGCTTAGCAAAGTCTAATGTCTGGTGTTTGTTTTGTTTTTTTTAGGATCTGGAGCAAGTTTTGGACGTCTTCAACATCACTTTAGCGCGACAGCAGGCCCAGGTGGAGGTAAATCAGACTCGCCCGCTCACACACCGAGGACCAGAAACAGGTCTGTGATGGTTTAACTGAACCTGGTGTCTCCTCTGCTCCAGGTGATTCGCTCCGGGCAGAAGGAGCTGGCGAAGAAGGCGGCTGCGGGGCAGAAGCAGGGAGGTGGAGGAGGGTTCTTCGGCTGGTTCAGAAAGGCAAAGAAGGAGGAGCAGGAGCCGGAGGAGAGCAAGGAGATGGAGAGTAAGTGGCTTCACAAACATCCAACACGAGAATTCGTCTCATTTAAAAAACAAAACTACGTCCTTTTGCGTATTAAGATGATGAACTGGAGGAAACCAAGGATGGAGCCTTGGGAAACTCCTTTAGCTGGTTATTCAAAAGGAGTTAAGACAATTCTTAAAAATGAGTTTTAATGTAAGAAGATATTTTCACTTATTTTTATATCCTGATAAACCTTTTTTATTTGTGTTATATATAGATCATGAGTTGGATTAGGGTCCGTGTACCCTTCATTCTTTCTGTTTCCAAGTCTGAAATGCAAATCAGAAAACAAAAAAGACAGGCATTTTCCCTTTTTCAACATGTGAAGCAGATTTTAGAACAAAAAAAAAAAACCAAGAGCCTTTTTCTATTAAAATGTAGCCACAAAATTGAATTCTGTTGTTCTCAAATTATGAACTTTTTATATTCCCAGATGAACAATCCATGTTTATCTAAAATGCAAAATTGCTGGGAAATCTGCATTATTATTGCTGAAATACATCAGATATATTTGCAGTCTGGCTCCACTGCTTCTTGACTGCATTCAGAATAAATGGAGGCACATGGACCGATTAGGATAACTTTAATTTGTCATGTTTATGGCACCTACAGTTATATCGCCAACTACAGGCCTGGCGTGCATACTACAATGTTTTCAGACACTCTGTATTTCTGTGTTAATACAGATTTATTTTCACTATCTTGTGCATTTTTGAGTGAAACCTTGTCAAACGTTGTGTAAACGGGACCATGCTCTTTATTTTGTCCCTCTGGTGCCACCTGTAGTACAGTTACATGATTTACAGCTCAAATAAGTCTGTATTTTTCCTCTTCCTAGTGTTTGAAAGATCCTTATTTCAGCTTCTGCCAGAAATACTTGGAGCTGCTGTCTCTTTAAGGCTCCACTTTCACTTTTGTCGGCAGACCTCAGTGTTTGAGGCCCGCTTCCTCAAGCATGTCAGGGATCAGTCAGGAGATCCTTACGCATTAACCTCATTTCTGCAAGTCCCCGGAGATCTGGATTATATAAACTTCTGTCACAGTTACACTCAGGAGGAACACAAACATGGCTTTAGACAACCTTATTTTCTGTCCCATGTGAGGTCACACCCTGGTGACCTGAAAGACTTTTTGTTACTGATCTGAATATATTTGTATTGATTGATATTTCAGGTTCTGGTTTGGATGAAATCATGACGACAGAGGAGAAGAAGAAGCTCTACACCGCCATCGGCTACAGCGGCAGCTCTCACAACCTGGCTCTGCCCAAACAGGTGAAGTGTTCGCAGAGGAAACGATAAAACAAAGCTGTGACTGAGGCTGACTTTGTGTGTGTGTGTGTGTGTGTGTTTTCAGTACGTAGGCGTAGTCGTCACCTTCCAGCTCTTCAGGACCTCAGTGACGGTCAGAGAGCTGCCGGACATCCCAGAGATCCTCAAAGTCCAGATGATCGACCTCAGCACTAAGATATCTCAGAGACCTGGAGCTCAGGCCTTCAGGTGAGAAGAGTGTCCGTCTGTGGAGCGGGAAAATAAAATGAAAGTGAAGTGAAGTACTGAACTTCTCTTTTTCCTCCTGCAGGATCGAGGCGGGGCTGCAGCACTGGTACGTCACAGGTCTGCAGCAGCAGGGGGCGGTACCTTCTCTCATCGCCTCAGTGGGGGACACGTCTTCTTCTCTGCTCAGCGTTTTGTTTGAGACAAACCCAGAGGAGAGCGCGGCCGACCAGCTGCTCCGAGTTCACTCTCAGCCCGTCGAGATCATCTACGACGCGGTAAACACACAATCTGACTTCATATCACATTTGATTGACCAGTCTGAGTTCTTAGGTGTCCTTATTTAAAACGTGTTCCCTGCTCTCCTCTCTCCAGCTGACGGTGAACAGTTTGGCCGAGTTCTTTAAAACAGGAAAAGGAGTCGACCTGGAGGTCCTGACCTCGGCCACGCTCTCCAAACTGGAGGAGTTCAAAGAGAAAACTGCTACAGGTGAGTTTTTACTCTGACATGAAGGTTTTAAAGTATGGACATGTCTCCTGGTTTTGACAGATTCTGGTGTCTGCAGGTTTGTCTCACATCATTGAGACCAGGAAGATCCTGGACCTGAGGATAGACCTGAAGCCCTCGTACCTGCTGGTGCCAAAGACCGGATTCTACAGCAGCACGTCAGACCTCATCATCGTGGACTTTGGTAGTTTACAGGTCAGTCTGATTCTCTGCTCCAACCTAAATGTTTGTTTTTTAACTCACAGTGGTTCAAGAGATTTCCCAATCATTCAGGACGAACAAAGTCCCAAATAATTTTTTACTTGAAATTGCAATTTTTTTTGAGTTACTCTATTTTTTGAAGTTTAAGGCTCTTTGACATTTTTTTCCAGTCTCCTTTCATTGACAAACTTTAGACTGGTTCTCTGTGGCTCTTGAAATCAACTAGGATCTTACTTTTAATATAGAAAATCAGCATCATAAAATGCGTGAAATCCACTGTAAATTTGCCTCAAGAAGTAAAAGAAAGAGTTAAAGGCTGGTACCAAAATAGTCAAACACTGGCCTTACATAATACAAAAGTCTATTTCCATCCGGTAACAGCAAAGAAAAAAGGAAAGAGGCCTTTATGAATGTTAAGTGATGATAAAGTTATCCATTATTATGAGAGAAAACATCAGAATAGGTTGTTAAAAATTTAATTTTTGGACAAAAAGTCAAAATTGTGCAATATAAAAGCAATATATTATGAGATCATGAGACAATCTTTGCTGGATTTAGTCATAAATATAACAAAAATGTCAGAAAAAGTTAGGTAAAAATATAATGTGTGAGATTGAATCTCAAAATTGTGAAATAATAGGTCTTATTGCAAGGGAAAAAGTCAAAATTATGATGATAAAAGATCAAATAATGATGAAAAAAGTAATACTTATGGGATTAAAAAAAAAAAGAGACTCTATATTGGTAGATTTTCTTAAACAAAATGTCACAATTTTAAGAAAAAAGGAGAGTCTTGAGATTATAAGGCATGATTATGAGAAAAAAGTGATAGTCATGGGAAAACTAAAGTATTATGAGACTTTTTTGATAGATTATCCCATTTCTGAAACAAAATGCCCAAATTACAAGAAAAAACAAGTAGAGATTCCTTAATGAAAAGCCAAAACTATGAGGTAAAGAGGTCAAATATTGTCATTTAATGCCAAAACAATAAAGAAGAATAATTCATTCTGATAAGAAAAAGTTCAAATTATGAGAAATGGTGTTAGAATGAGACAAGAAAGCAATAAAAAAGGAGGTGACATTGGAAATATGATACAAAATCCAAATAATGAGGTTAAGTCGGGATTGTTTGACTTGCTTTAATGAGGTTTGAGAGTTTTGTCAGTGTCATGTGTTAAAAGTCTGGACTCCTGCAGCCGTGTGGTTTCTCTCTCTCTCTTTCTGCAGCTGAACAGTGTGGAACAGAGCAGCCGAATCTCTTCTTCATCCTCCTTCTCCTCTCTGGAGGAAATCATGGATCGAGCTTACGAGAGATACAACGTGGAGCTGCGGAGGGTCCAGGTTCTCTACAGCAAGTCAGGTACGACTTTAACACTCATTTATAAAAAAAAACCTGCAGCTCTGAGTTTTTGTGTCTCAGTGACAGAAGCTGTTTGTTGTTGACAGGAGAGGCCTGGAAATCTGCTCGGCTCCAGGATTCATCCGTCCAACACATCCTCAAGCCCATGGATTTAACCGTCCAGCTGGCCAAGTGTATGGTGGACAAGGACGCCCGGATGCCCAGGTACACGCCTCACCGTCATGCACACTCACCTGCGGACTCACCTGTGGAGAATAAACAGCTTCATCATGCTTTGTCTTTCAGGATGAAAGTGTCCGGGGAGCTGCCGCTGCTGCACGTGAAGATTTCAGACCAGAAGATCCACAACGTGCTGCAGCTGGTCGACAGCATCCCGCTGCCCACGAAAGGCTCCGCCCCCTCCACGCCGACAGAGAAGGTAGAGAGAGTTTTATTTTCACTGAAACATGAGAGAAATCAGTTTCTGTGAAGCATTCATTCCATATTTGGGCGTGTTTCCTGCAGCAGATGCGTCCCTTAGCGGAGGCGAGACCTCGACCGCTCAGCCTTCACCCCTCCCTCCTGGACGCCATGGACACAGGTCGGTGCCTCTGATGAGCTTTGAAACAGTCCGTTGATAATTAAAAATCTAGCTTTTTACAGTTTTTATTGACATTTGTGCTTCTCAGACTCAGACGAAGACGCCAGTGAGAAGTCAACAGACGACGATCAGCAGCGTCTGGCTCTGGAGGAACTCACCGACCTCCAGTTTAAATTCGAAGTCAAAGAGGTTTGTTTTGGTGGTCATGTGACTCACAGGGGGTGGAGCTTATCATCAGCTTTACGTCTCATATCTCATGTGTTCAGGTGCTACTGGAGCTG
Source organism: Thalassoma bifasciatum (assembly GCA_008086565.1). Lineage (NCBI taxonomy): Eukaryota > Metazoa > Chordata > Actinopteri > Labriformes > Labridae > Thalassoma > Thalassoma bifasciatum. The sequence continues at coordinate 35,839 of RPOG01003570.1, read as the reverse complement.
ACCCGCCAGGTGGATCAGGAGAAGACGGTTCTTTCCTTCAGCGTCTGTCAGCTCGGAGCCGAAGGGAAGAAACGCACCTTCGACATGAAGGTGACCTCGTACCTGCGCAGGATCTCACTGGACTACTGCGACGTACCAGGTGACGCCTCAGAGCAGGATCACATGACTGAACCTATGTCTTCTTCAGGTGTTTTTCTCCTCACTTCCTGTTTGTCTCTACAGATGGTAAGAATCGTCCTCTACACCTGATCAGCTCTTTGGAGGAGGAGGGCTCCGACCTGCTGAAGGTGGAGTTCACAAAGGTGAGTGAAGTAAATTCTTATAAACTCTGTGTCCCTGCAGTCTCAAGGAACACAGTATTTTTGGCCTAGAGCATTTTGTTTGGTTTGATTCAATAAGAGACAAGAGACAATTGAAAACAACAGCTTCTGAAAACAAAAACACAGAAAGAATGGAAAAATGAAACCTGATTTGTTTGTGAACGTTGTGTGTTTGTTCCATCACAGGCTGATCAAAGTGGTCCCAGCTTCCAGACGATGTTCTACAACACCGAGCAAACGCTGAAGGTGAGTGGAGGAAGTCAGGAAAATAAATCTTCTCTGATTTTGCGTCAATAAGTATGACATTAAGATCCCGTGAGAGACCTTTTAGTTCTTTCATTGAGAGGTCAAAGCAGTTCACTCCATATTTTTTGCAAGTTTGCATCCAGTCACTTATATTCAATCTCACTCTGATTATTTTCAAGTCAGACTTGAGCTTTACTTGAAATCTCTACCATGAAAATTCATATTTGAGTGTTTCTTATAATTAAGTCTCTTAAATTAAAAGTTAGAGTATAGGAATGATTGATCTTAATATTATTATGACACATTTTCCAAAAATAAAAGCAATAATTCCGAAGTTTTGATTTCGAAGAGTTTCCATTTCGACTAGAATTGTGCACACTTGAGTAAAATCTCATCCTGTTGGATTCAATTTGTGGAATGTGGAAGAAAGGAGGAGGACTGTTACCAGTGGTAACCATTGATACCACATTTTAAGAGCTGAACTGTCATTTTGACGGGTGTTACTGGTGTGTGAGGTGGCTACAGCCAGTGATAAACCTCAGTGCACAGAGGCAGACTGGAGTTGAGGACTGTAGGCAGCTGAATGAAGCACACGTGTACTTGCTTGACTGTAGCTAACAGCTGTAGCTATGTAAACACACACACACCAGCCCAGTGAGCACCTGCAGCGTTGTGTTTCTACATGAGAGAGATTCAAGGGCTGTACACCTGATTTCCTGCAGGTAAATGAGGTATCCTGTAAATATTTATCATTCTTTCTTTGTGTTACGGCCGCTATTGTAGTTGCTCAGGATAGCTTCTTCCATGCTTACATCAACACACAAAGTCACATGCACGCTGGACGCATTGTGATTGGTTGGTCACCACCCATAACCACTATCAAAACATTAACATACAGTCAGAGGAAGGGGTTGAGGCAGATACGGACACTCAAACATGTATAGAGGCCCATAGATGGCGATTCGGCGGGATTTTTCCTGTAAAAGTTGAGATTTTGTTTTTCAGAAAAATCCTGTAGACCCTACCTTGAAAGGATGTACCAGAACTCTGCCTCCAAAGTTAAAGTTTTGGAGTTCAAATTCTAACTTTAACCCCAGAATTCTGATAAAAATCTGGTGTTTAAGTCAGAATTTAAAAAAAAAAAAAAAAAAAGGTACTTCAATTTTTTTCTCCTCAGCCAAAATCCCCCTAAAAATCACGTACCCTCCTTCTGTTCTTGTAGTCGTCTAAAAAAGTTGTCAACGTATTTGATTATTAAACTCATTTGGTAATGTTTTTCTTTCCTTGGAGTGAAAATATCATTTAATCTCAGTTTACCTAATGATCTTCCAGGTGGAGTTCTCCTCTCTGCACTTCCTGCTTCACACCAAAGCTCTACTGTCCACCATCAACTACCTGAACACCGCCATGCCGCAGAAATCCACCGCCAGCCGAGACCAGGACGCCAAAAAACAAGTGGAGAAGAGCGAACAGGGTCGGACAGGTGAGTGTGGACTTCTGACAGGTGTAACAGTGTGTTCAGACAGAGACTAATCGTGTGTGTGTGTGCGTGTTTTCTCTGCAGTGTCTAAAGCAGCCAAAGATGGCGGCGTGTTCACCTTCAAGCTCTTTGCCGTGTTGGGATGTTTCCGTGTGGAGGTTTGTGACGATCGCTGCAGCATCGCTGACATCAGAGTCCAAGGTGAGGAAACTACACTGCAGATTTATCCTCCTTTAAACGCCCAGGTGAGTCATGTGACACCTGTCTGTCTCCGCCCCTGCAGGGATCGACGCGTCAGTGCTGGTGCAGGCGAAGGAGACGGAGGTTTTCGCTCGACTAAGAGACATCGTGGTCACGGACGTCAACCCCCAAACCATCCACAGAAAGGTCAGGGACAGAAAACCTCTGATTGTTCTGCTTCTTTGTTTGATGAACTTTGACCTGACTCCTCCTCCTCCTCCTCTTCGTCTGCAGGCGGTGTCCATCGTGGGTGAAGAAGTGTTTAGCTTCAAACTCTCTCTGTACACCGGAGCCACGGAGGGCGAAGGATACAGCGACATGTCGAAGGTGGACGGGAAGGTCACCATGCGTCTAGGCTGCATCCAGATCGTCTACCTGCACAAGTTCCTTATGTCACTGCTGGTCAGATATTTCATATAAACACACACACACACACACACACACTCCTTTATACACTAAATATATGTATATATATTCACACTCCTCTGTTTTTACGCTTGTGTTGCAGCCTTGTGTTGATGTTTTATTCCTTTCACACTGAGAGACGTTTCCTCCGGCAGCGTGTAGGTCCACGAGATGTAGGAAATAACTTCAAGTGTGCAGACAGAATAGGGCAGGAAGTTGTGCACAGTAACCACCTGAAAACAACCACTAACTTTCAAAATAAAACAACACAGTTAAGAAGTTTTAATAAAAATGAGACAAACTTTCATAATCGCCCATTTAAAATGAGGATATCAGCTTTAAAATAGGTTATTTCTTAATCCTAATTCTTAGTTTCCCAAGCACGAAGGCTGGTCGAATCGGATTGGACGGAGTGATTTACAGTAAACTAAAGTCGCTATGACAACACCACACCAGTAGACGATATTTAGCAGCGAGGAGAGAGATCTGTGTTTTTCTTGGTTTCTTTGATATATTTAGTAGTAATCGTAGACACAGCAGCTGGACTGTCTGACAGAAGAAGGGACAGAAGAGCAGAAGAAAGCTAAACAAAAGGGTGATAGAGCACAGGCTAAAGGCTAAAACATGGACTGAGAGTTAAAACACAAACTAAATGCTAAAATTCAGGCTAATGGCTACAACACAGACTAAAAGCTAAAGAAAAAGTTGAAGGCTAAAACACGGACCAAGTACCAAGGACTAAATTATGGACGAAAGGCTAAAACACGGCGTAAACTGTTGGTGAAAATGTTCATGCCAACTCTAATGCAGCAGTTAATCTGCAGTGATCTGTTCAAACCTGAGAGTCTATCAATAAAATGAAGAGCCAGGTTACGTTTGCTCTGCTTGGTGAGGTTGGAGTTGGTAGATGAGCACTGGTAGGACACAACCAGGATTCTTTAAAGTTACACAGTGCCAATATGTTGGTACTAAACTATGGTACAAACTAAAAAAGTTTGCTTGTTGTCATGTTTCTTGCAACAGCTCCTCATAAGCATCCTCCGAAATAAATGACTTTGTAGCGTTGTATCCAGTGTAAAGTTTTCTTGATCAAAGAAGAGTAGTGCTAAATGTGAGAAGTAATAAACAAATAGGTGTCATTTCACCATAACAGTTTGTGCGAGTCCTCCAGCCAGAGGGGGGCGCTGCAGTCTACTTCGAACATACTGTGCTCACAGCTGCTTAAAGTGAAACAAATATCCTTGTCCGCGTCTTTCTAAAATTGTGTCTCATTGCAAACTCAGCCAAATCCAGAGCCCTGAACCTTTCACGTCCTTTTTGATGAAAGCATCACTCCCCCCTCCTCCAATCTCAGCAGTTTTGAAAACACTGAATGAACTCACAGATTAATCAATAAATGTCAGTTCTTGAGGATCCAGCAGCGCATCTCTCCAGCTGTGTTGTTGTTATCGTGCAGTAATGTGAGAGTTTGTTGTGTCTCCTGTTGCATGTTTCTCTCCACAGCTTCCTGTCTCTCATGTCTCTGCTCTGTCTGATGTGTTCTGTTCTTCCAGGCTTCTTTTAGCTTTCAGTATGCGTCTGCCGATGAGGTACAGCTTCCAGCATGCAGCTCTGATCTGCATCAAACCTGCTGCTTTAGCTCCACTCAGCGACTCCACTGCACCTCCCCCACCCCCCTGTCCACCTTAAACACCATCTGGCTGAAGACTGCCGTGTTCTCAGATCGCAGAATTGAACGTTCAGATAAAGTTTGCACCTGCAGAGTTCAGATTCGATCTCCCAGAGGAGGATTTATGTAACGGCCTGAGAGAGAAACATTAGGATCTCATGTTTTTCATGCTCAACATGCGACAGTTCTCCTCCATCAGTGCTATGCTATCACTCAGCTGCCATCACTGACTCCTCCCCCTTCACTGTCACATGACCTCTGCCTGTGTGACCTCACGTCCCTCCCTGAAAATGTATTAACTCTTTGTTTTTGTTTCATTAACCTTCGTGAACCTTTAACCTCTGAGATGATTCAAAAATGAAGCCTTATTTGATATTTGTAAGTTTGAAGAATCATTTAAATAAATCAGAGGTTTAATTGTTGATTCAAAGGTTATGAAACAGGAACAATCGTTGTCCAGGCAGTGAACGCCCTCTGACTCTCCTCTTCATCCTCTGACGCCGCCTCTTCCCTCCTCTCACTTTCGTTCTCTCTCCCTCCTCCCTCAGATGTTCGTCGATAACTTCCAGACAGCGAAAGAAGCTCTGACTGCTGCCACGGCTCAGGCCGCGGAGAAAGCGGCGTCCAGCGTTCGGGGCTTCGCTCAGAAGAGTTTCCGTCTGTCCATGGACATCAAGCTGAAAGCTCCGCTCATCATCATCCCTCAGTCCTCCACCTCCCATAATGCCATGGTGGTAGATCTTGGTCTGATCACGGTGGGGAACAGCTTCTCTCTGCGGCAGGCTGAAGGGTTTTCTCTGCCTGCCGTCGTGGAGAAGATGGACGTTAAGCTGACGCAGCTGAAGCTCTCGAGGTATCAACACAAACCAGGCTCTCAGGTTTTAATCTGAGGATAAATAAACAGAATCATTCCCACGATCTTAGACTGAGGGACATGAAAAGCATGAAGATTTCATAGCTATTTCGCAAAGAGCTTGTGCAGACCTTGTGAAAATCTTTTGAAGATTGTTGTGAAGATCTTGTGAAGATTTTGTAAGGCCCTAATAATATTACAGGAAATCTCAGGCTCTAATGACAACAAAATCTCATGAAGAGCTTGTGAAGATGTAGTGAAAAAGTAGCAAGTAACATTAAAACTTAGTCCAAGGTGGTCAAAAAGCAGCAGAAAATGGCAAGAAAATAGGGAAAAAATTTGGAAAGTAGTCAGAAAGTAGCAAAAAACAGTCCAAAAGGGGCAAAAAAAAGAGGGAAAAGTGACTCAAATGGGCAAAAAATAGTCTCAAGTAACAAAAAAAGAAAAAGAGAGAGAGAGAAAATTGACATGGGTTGTTGTCGTGCTGTAATTAACTTTAATGGTCATTTCCATAAACGTGTTCATTTGACAACGCAGAGGATGAGGAACCTATAAGTCATCACATCACAAATTGTAATTGCAGTATAGAGACAAATAATCACAATTAGAGAATATGCAAATGATAAAAGGAAGAAAGAGTGGCTTGAAACTCTTAATAAGGACCAACTCATGAGGATTAAACTGATGGAGTAAGAGTTGGAGGTTTGGGAAAAGAAAATAATTTGGATGTTAAACGATAACAAAGCAAACAGAAACATCAGGCTGATGACTTGTTGTGTTTTCAGAGCAACGCTGACACAAGGCCCGTCTCAGCCCGACATCGAGATCCTCAAACCCATCAACTTAGAGCTGCTCATCACCAGAAACCTGGCTGCTTCCTGGTTCACCAAGATCCCCGGAGTCCAGGTCCAGGGAGTCATCCACTCCCTCAATGTGAGCTGAACCTGTCTGCTCCTCTTTACATTCACACACTCATGTTTTAACGTTTTAGACCTGAAACTGTTTCCTGTGTCCACCAGATGAGTCTTGGCGAAGAAGACCTCGGGGTGCTGATGAAGATCATGGTGGAGAACATCGGGGAAGGGAGCGTGGAGCACAGCATGGATGTGAAGAAGACGGCTCAAGGTAGAGAAACAAATTCACATTTATCCTTTTCTGCACATTTAGAACGTTGTGTTTCTGACCTTATTCCCGTCTTCAGAGAAAGCCGAGCTCGCTGAGCAGCAGATGGAGGTGTCGCCTTCTGAAACGGGATCTAACGGCGTTCAGGTCGCCACCAATGGAGATCCAACAGAAAACACGATCAACGTCCTGCTCAACTTTGAGCTCAAAGAGGTGAGACGCGCAAAAACCCTCACAGATTTATGAGTCTCCTCCAGGTTAAAGGTTTTGCGGTGTATGAATCTGTTCCACGTTTCCTCCTAAAGGTGCTGCTGACTCTGAAGAAACCCATCGAGAAGAAAGAGTCGCCTTTCCTGGTTTTCCACGTCGCTCAGCTCGGCATCGACACCAAAATGAGAAAATACGACATGTGCGCTTCGACGTACATCAGAAAGATCACGTTACAGTGTCATGAGTTCAAAGGTCAGAGCAGATCACGGTTCACTATTATTGTCCTGTCTTCAGAATATGCCACAGTCAATCCTGAGTGTTTGTGTTTGTTTTGTTTCAGACTGGAACGGAGACCCGCTCTGTCTCATCAGCTCCTCGGTGGAAACTGGAGCTGAGCTGCTCAAAGTGCAATACTTCAAGGTGAAAACTCCTCTTATGTTAACTGTCTTGTAACCTATGACCTGTAGCAGGAGATAATCCAGGAGCAAAGGAAAGAGATGTTGAATCAGTGTGTTTTAAACCTTGACCTGTACTTTCTGTGTGTGTTTCCTCAGGCTGACCGCTCGGGGCCAAACTTTGCCACAACTTACAAAAACACAGAGAAGATGATCAACGTGAGTCAGATCACTCTCACTGATTTTTCATAAATCTTTAGTTTGGGAAGTAGAGATTCAAGTCTAACAGGGAGCTGAAAGTTAAGTGAAATGGTGAGAGGTAAATAGTCTGTTCATCAGCTGATCAAAAGTTTTAAACTACAGCCTTTGAAAGACAAAATCTGCACAAAAATGTGGATTCAACATCATTTTCTGTCATGACCTCTTGATGGCAAAGTACGTACATTCTGTCTGTCTCCCAAACTTGAGCTTTTTCTCCTGGAAACATGTTTCAAATACGTCTAAAATGACACACCTGTGACCTTTCTGCATCATCTCTTTAACCCAGGTGACCTTCACCTCTCTGGACGTCATGCTCCACACTGAGGCTCTGCTGTCAGCCATGAACTTCCTGTCTGCAGCGCTGTCGTCTGGCAGCGTTTCATCTCCTGCGAAAGAGACAAAAATGAAAACGGAGGACAAGACTGTGTCAGCCAAATCCAGTCAGTGTCTCTTTCACACACTTACACACACACTCCACACATTTAATACACTGAGCACATGTATTGATCTGGTTTTTGTGTGGTTAAAATAAAATACTGTGTTTCCCCGATCAGCTGCCGTGGTGTCGCCTGCAGACAGTGAAGTCATCGACCTGAAGGTGATGATGAACCTGGGAGCCTTCAACGTGCTTGTGTGCGACCAGAGCTGCAGCATGGCCGACATCAAGATTCAAGGTACTGAGTCACACCTGAACTTCTGTCTGCTGTCGTTTATCCAGGTAAAGTCTGTCTGATCTATATCTCTACATCTATGTTTGTTCTTCAGGTATAAATGGCTCTTTGTTGATGCAAGGCCCTCAGACTCACATTTCCGCCAGTCTGAGAGATTTCCTCGTCCTGAACATCGATCCAAACAGCATTCACGAAAAGGTTGGCGCCCGTCTCGGACTCCCCGTTCTAGATTGAGTCAAACAAGATTTAACGGCGAAGTTAATCTCTGACGTCTCGTTCTCTCAGGCCATCTCCATCGTGGGCGACGAGGTGTTCAGCTTCACGATGAGTCTGACTCCTAATGCCACCGAGGGCGCCGGATACGCCGACACCTCCAAAACTGACGGCCGTCTGAAGCTGAACGTGGGCTGCATCCAGGTGGTTTACCTGCACAAGTTCATCATGTCTCTGCTGGTGAGTAAAGAGGAACTGGGAGAAACTACTGTGTGGTCAAATAAGAGGTTAGAGAGGGAGTGTTCTGCTTGTTTTGGTCTTTATTCTGTCCCTCTGATGCCCCTGTAGTATCTTTTTAGCGGAAAAAAATGAGATAGAAAGAGAGTAGAAGACACAACCAAATACTGAGGAACCTTGAGGAACACCGTTTGTACGATTCCAATGAATTTGCGTAATTAGTAAATAGAAACAGAATACAATGGTTTGAAAATCCTGTTTAACCTCTTGTCAACTGAATACACTACAAAGACAAGATGTTTAATTTTTAAACTGGTTTACTGTGTCCTCTTTTTCAAATATTCACTTATTTTGAATTTAATGCCTGCAAAAAGTTTCTAAAAAGCTGAGACAGGGTCATGTTTCCCACTGTTACATCACCTTTACTTTAAACAGGAACTTCAAACGGGACACAGGTCTGGACTGCAGGCAGGTCAGTCTAGTAGCTGCACTCTTCTAATACAGAGCCACGCTGTTGTAACAGGAGCAGAATGTGTCTTGGTTTCATTGTCTTGCTGAAATAATCAGGGACGTCCCTGAAAAAGACAAAGTGTCTTGGATGGCAGCAGATGTTGCTCCAAAACCTGTTTGTACCTTTCAGCATTAATGCTGCCTTCACAGATACGGGGACAGTTACCCATAATGCCATAGGCACTAACACACCCCCATACCATCACAGATGCTGCTTTTGTCTTTTTGTCGCCCCTGTCCCAGCTTTTTAGGAACATGTTGCAGGCATCAAATTCAAAATGAGTGGATATTTGCAAAAAAAACCTAATAAAGTTGATCAGTTTGAACAATAAAAATCTTGTCTTTGAAGTGTATCCAAATGAATATGGGTTGAACATGATTTGCAAATCTTTGTATTCTGTTTTTATTTACATTTAGGGTTGTACATTTATCTTTTTGTACATCATTTGATTGTACTCCAGTTATTGTCTCTATTTTCAGAACTTCAGCAACAACTTCCAGACGGCTAAAGAAGCCGTTACCGCAGCGACAGCTCAGGCCGCAGAGAAAGCAGCGTCCAGTGTTCGAGACTTCGCCCAGAAGAGTTTCCGTCTGTCCATGGACATCGACCTGAACGCTCCGCTCATCATCATCCCTCAGTCCTCCACCTCCCACGACGCCCTTATGATGGATCTGGGTTTGATCACGGTGCGAAACAGCTTCTCTCTGCTGCCGGTGAAAGGTTGTCCTCTGCCCGCCGTCATCGACAACATGGAGATCCAGCTGAAGCACCTCAAACTCTCCAGGTCAGATTCACGGATAAGAAACGAAACAGTCTTGATCCTTTTCAACGTTAGCGCAGTGTCATTGACAGAGAAAGTGATGTGATGTGTTCTTTCAGGACCTGCATGGATCCAGCCTCAGGTCGACCCAGCATTGAGCTGCTGGAGCCCGTCAACCTGGACCTGAACATCAAGAGGAATCTGGCGGCGTCCTGGTACAAGAAGATGGTCGCTGTGGAGATTGTTGGAGATCTGAAGCCCATGAAGGTAAAGAAGAAGAAGAGGAGATGTTAAAGCTGAAATCTTCCTGTGAAAAAAAACAGGACTGTGCAGATCTTTAGTGGGATAAAACTCCTTATACTGGTCTTTTTATTTAACAGTCTCTTTCTGGTTTGTACAAAAAACAACACAACAGTCAGTAAAATGAAAAGTCCTCTTGTCAGGGTTTCTTAGTTTTAAAAGGAACCCTGGCTACCAGAACGTCATCTTCCTAAATGATCAGTGTTTTTACCAGCTACATAAGAACGATAATAAAATCTCTCTAAATATCTTAGTTTGTATAAAATTTGAAAAAATATTTTCACCTGTAGGCCACCATTGTTGTTTACGCCGCAATAACGTCTGGGTAGTGACGTCATATGGTTGCACCGGGCTGGATCTCATACAGGATCATATAAGTCCTGGAGCGGACTTCAGTGGTTTCCTGAGGAAGTTTTGTGGGTTTGTGTTGGAAAATAGTCGGCACAGCATTTGGCTTTAGTCTCCGTTTATAATGACCCACACCTGTCAGCTCTTTCATCAGCATGGGCCGGCTAAATGCAGCAAATGCTTCTGGGGAGAAGTGGCCAGAACATAGCCGCGGGTCCATCGGAAGTTGTTTACGCCCACAAGAGATTTCCCACAACTTCCTTCTTTTCTTGTCTTTTGGGAAGCTGTGCAGACTAACATCAGTCTCCTTGTTTCCTTTGGACTGAAAAGTTCACCCAAAAGCAGCCACATGTGGCATTATTATGTTTTTTTCCCTCCTGAAACCTAGTGACTTACGGCGACTAGTAGTGAGTAAACGGCCAAATCCAGATGCTCGGCACCAAGCAACCAATCTACGTCATCAACCCAGAATGCATTGCGGCAGTAAAACAATGGCTGCACCCGAAGGATAGAAACTGTGTTTTAAACTGTATTTTTTTAAAAAGAAAAACCAATTCGTTATGTCTTTTAACAACAAATTCTAGTTTGAGACAAACATTTAAGCATATTCATGCCTGTTAGTCCTTACAGTTGGGGTTCCCTTTAAAAGAGCAGGTCCATCACTTGAATCTGGTACAGCCTTTTTTAACTCCTCTGTTCTCGTTTTTGCAACCAGTCGACTTGTTCGCCACCGAAGGTACTTTCAGTTCCTGTAGTGCTGATGTGTGTAGCGTCACTAGTCTCCTCCTCTGTGTGTAGAGATAAATAAGATCAGCTGGTCTGTAGTTTCTGTAGAGAACAGAATCACTGGGATCCGAATTTCGACTTTTTATTCAAGGATTCAAGGAACTTTATTGTCATGCCAGCTCACATTTGCATGTCAGTGATACGAAATTAGTGCTCAGGTTCTGGTTTTTAAAGCATAAATGAATAATAAGGACAGCAAAAATGTTAAAAATATAAAAGTAATAAGAACAGAAAGAGCAATTAAAATTTAACATTAAGTAAAATATTAAATAAAATATACACATTTAATATAAGCATAGAAAATTAGAAAAGCCCAAGTAAGTAATAGTAAGTACACAGTAAGACAGTATAGCAAAATGGTAAAAATACAAGGCTACTAAGAATAGTTGGAGCAATTTAAATTTAACATGATATAATAATCAGGCTCATCAGGTCTTATTCTTAATGAAATGAAATTAAAAGAAATTTACTTTTTTGATCCCTGAAGGGAAATTTTAATTTTGTAGTAGTTGTTTTTTAACAGATTAAAGTTGATACGTTATGATACTCAAAGGGACTGTTTGGGCTTTCTAAGTGATCTTGAAAAAGTCATATTCAAATATATGCCCGGTCATAATCTTCAATTTAAAATGAGATTATCGGCGCTAAAATACGTATTTCCAAATGCTAATTACTAGGTTCCCAGTTGGGACTGAACGGGAATATCTGAGCGTATATATCACAAATACACTGCAAAAAATCCAAACCAAGTCAGTGTTTTTGTCAAATTTCTAGTAAAAACAATCTTTTTGGACTTAACATGAGCCGCATTCTTCTTACAAGTCAGAGAAATGATCTTGCACTCATACCTGGTTATCTTATTCAAAGGGACTGTGGGGACTTTCTAGGTGATCTTAAATAAATTCTCATTTCTAGTTATATGATTGATTATGGACCACATTGAATCACGGCATGTTAAAGTCTTGATGACAACGCCACGCCAGCTGACAAATGTCATTTAAAGAACAGTGTTACAGGAGTAAAGGTGTAATTTCAGAAGATTTAAGACAGAAACTTCTGAGATCCTCCCTTGACATGAGCATCCCTGTAGATGTTTCCCATCAGGATCAGAGCTTAGACGCTGTGATGAATCTCCGTCTGGAGTTTGATAGTAATCTGAGCTGTGTTTGAAGGTGGAGCTGAGTCAGGACGACCTGAAGGTGCTGCTCAGGATCCTGAAGGAGAACCTGGGAGAGGCGAGCAGCTTAGAGAGCAGCGCCCCAAAACAGGAGACCGGTCTGCAGGTCCAAGCAGCAGGGGGCGCCCCCACAGGTGTGACACAGAATCAGGTTTGTGTGTTTAAGTTTAGGAGAACAGACACATTTCATGACTGGTTCCTGCTTTGTGAGCTCAGCAGATGTTGGGAAAAAGACGGTGAGCAGTGATGAAGAGGAGGAACCTTTTGAGACCATGAAGTTCAGCTTCAATATCGAGTCTCTGGGTCTGGTTCTCTACAAAAACGACCCAAAACAGTCGACCGAGCTCCGGCACCAGGACGACCTCAGACTGGGTCAGTTCGCTCTGCATTTGTTCAAGACTTCAGGAAAGATCCTGAACAACGGCAGCATGGAAGTGGCCATCATCCTCACCGACTGCACGTTAGACGACCTGAGGACCGGCATGGAGAGGGTGACATCACGGTAAGAGTCACATGACCACACATGGAAGTCATTTCAGGTTACACCAATGACTGTATATAGAATGGACAGCATGCTTCCGCCTGTCACCGTTCTACGTTTTTGAAGCCAAAAAAAAACGTTTCTCTAGCCGCCATTGTGCAGCCAGAGTCTGCGCAGTAGAGAATTTCCGGTGGAGCCAAGTAAAAAAGAGAAATAAAAATATTTATTTCTTCTTCTTCAGAAGGTTTAGTCTCCTTTTGGCTCTTTCCCGAAGTTTCTTATATCCCCGGTAAAAACTACTCACCAACGGCAGCTGTCAACTATCGTAAAACGAAACTTATATCGCGGTTTTTAACGTCCAATAACTAATGAGAAACTAACTTCTCAGAAAAAATAACACCCGAACACCATGCAGCCAGATGACATCTTCATACTACCTTAGCGTAAAGATGAGAGAAACGTTTCTACGAGGTATCGTGATTTTTAAAAGATTTCCCGGCTCATATCTGGAATACATGGGGAGGCGGGGCTTATGACCTATACTGCAACCAGACACCAGGGGTCGGGGCATCTGCTGGAGGCTTCAGTTTGAGCCGAACGTCGTTATGTCCACTCATTATACAGTCTATGGGTTACACACATACTGACTGTGGTGTTGTTTCCTGCAGGATGCTCGGGCGCAGAGAGGAGCAGAGCTCAGAGGTGATGATAGACGTGACGTATCGTCAGAGCGCGGCGGAGCAGGAGGTGGTGGCGGTCCTGCAGAAGCTCTACCTGTGTGCCAGCGTGGAGTTTCTGATGGCCGTGGCTGATTTCTTCCTGAAGGCTCTGCCGCAGACTCCGGCTCAGAGCGCCGTCCCTGCACAGAACGAGAGACTGCCGCTGAAGCAGACGACCGAGCCTCGAGCGGACGCAAAGACGGGTGAGACTGAGAAACAAAAGCACTGCTGCAAAAATGATGTAATTTCACCTCTAAACCTGCTGATGTGTTGAAACCATCCAATTATCTCTCCATCTTCCTTCCACAGCCCCTGGCGCCAGGTCTCGTTTCCGGGCGGTGGTCGTGGACCCGGAGGTGATGTTCGTGGCCAGCCTGATGAAAGCCGACGCCCCCGCCCTGGTGGCCTCGTTTCAGTGCGACTTCTCCCTGCAAGGCGAGGAGGACGGGACCCAGAACATGAGAGCCAACCTGAGGGAGCTGAAAGTCCTCGCCTGCCCGTTCATCCGAGACGAGGACAAAGCTGTGACCACGGTGAGATCAGAGGGGTAGAAACACTGAGGGGTCTGAAGGTTTTAGGTTTGTATAAACAGAAATACCATCCAGCTGTTGAGACTGTCCAACCCTGGAAGTCTATTACTTACTTTCTGAACCCTCAGAGTTTATTCTAGTCGCTACTAAATTTGAAAACATCCTACAAGACACCCTGTTGTTAAAAAGACTGTGAGAACTTCTTAGATTATCTTAAAAAGTCTCATATCTAGATATATGCCTGGTCATCATCCACAACTTAAAATGACGTTATAAGCACTAAAATAGGTTATTTCTAAATGCATAACCTCAGCTCCCTGATTGGGTCAGACTGGACTGGATTCATTTACAACAAGTCTAAGTCTCTATGACAACACTACACTTGCTAATGAAGTTTAGCAGTGAGAAGAGAGATTTATGTTTTTCTCCGCGAAAAGCGATTCCTGTGATGTATTTAGTAATAATTGTGGAAACTGGAGCTGGACAGTGTGACAGCAAAAGGACAAAAGAGCAGAGGAAAGCTAAACGGGAGAGTGATAGAGCATAGGCTGAAGGCTAAAACACAATCTAAATGCTGAAACACAAACAAAACACTCAATCATGTGCTAAAAGCCAGAGGGCAACAGGGATTTGAATTTTTTTCTCAAAAGTACAGAAGTTTAGAAGGTGGTACTCTCCACCCTTCTCATTTCAGATATTGCCGTGCCAGCCATTTGCTTTAAAACTTGGCTTCAGATACAGACAGGTGACCTTGTGGAGACTAGATCCATCATTGAACAGACTATGGTTTAAGACTAAAACTTGAGCTAAAGGCTAAAACTAAGTTATTGTTTGTATTGCATCTATAAATATAAAGCTAGACTTAGACACTCTGAGACACTGATTTCAGTTTCCTGCAGATGAAAACATGTTTACCTGAGCCCTCTGACTCTGTCCCTCTTCTTCCTCTTCTCTCAGGTGTTGAAGCCGTGCTCTGTTGCCCTGGAAACTAAAACACATCCCAACCAACCGCTGCGAGGCTCTGTCGTAGTGGAGGAAGTCATCGTCAAGGTACAGATAGTTAGAGAGCAAAACCACTGGATGCTGTGAAATCCAACTGTCAGTAAACTCATCATCCTTCGCCGTCTTCGTCCTGCAGATCTCTCCATTCATCCTCAACACCGTCATGACGATCACGTCTGCGATGGCGGCGAAGAAGAAAGAGGAGCAGAGTACAGAATCACAGACCGAGACCTGTGACCTCTGGTCCGTCATGAACATCTATGACTGTAACTACTGGTTCCTGGGCGTGGACCAGGCCATGGAGGTCACCGAGAGCTTCTCAGAGCCGGACGGACGCAACGAGGGCGAGAGCTTCGCTGCAGAGATCAAGGTCTGAAACTTAAACCTCCTTTAAAGAAGCTTTAATCTGAAAGGTGATGTCTGCTTCTTCCTGATGAGATGCTTTTACCTCACAGGTGGTTCAGGTCACCATGGAGTCTGGTTTAGGTCACAGGACCGTCCCTCTTCTTCTGGCTGAGTCCTCCTTTGACGGATCAGCTAAGAACTGGTCGTCTCTGCTGCAGCTGAGAGCCGACATGACGCTGGAGGTGAGCGACCATCCTTCATTTCTGACACAGATGCTGACAAATGCGTCTTCTTAAAGCCAAATTTAACACCTTTTATTTTCAAAGGAAGAAAGTTTGGGTTGTCACTCCAACACCAAAAAGTTCTTCTTTTAAGGCAGACATGCATTTTAAAAACATTATTTGAATATTCAACATGACTGAAAACCTTATTCTGAAACAATGAAATTCAGGCATTACAGCAGCTGCAAACAAACATAAACATAATGACAGATATGTTAACACAAGTTACCGTTGTTGTTGTCTGCAGGTGAACTACTTTAATGAGACTCACGCCGTGTGGGAGCCTCTAATTGAACGAGTGGACGGCGGCAAGCGCAGGTGGAACCTGGAAGTGGAGGTAAATCTAAATGCATGAATAACATGAGAAGTTCAAGAACAGTTCCCAAAATGCAAAGCATGATCTACCCTTTGGCTGAGAGATTATGGCTGAAATGAAAGTCAATCTTGGCGGCATTTTTCAGAAACTCCTAACCCCAAAATCAGCAGCAGAATTAAAATCCTTGACTTTTAGATATGACGTAATGCATCAGTGAGAGTATTATGCTACAATAGCTCGGTGAGACTGATGTTGTTGTGTTTGATCCTGAAAGATGAAGAACAGTCCACTTCAGGACAAGAGTCCCGTTCACGGAGACGACTTTGTCATCCTCCCTGATCCTCGTACGGCGCTCAGCATCTGCTCCAAAGACACCATGAACATCACCGTGTCTCAGTGCACACTCAACGTCCTGCAGAACCTCTCCAAGGTACAAGCTACGAAAAACACTTTACTTTACAGGTCCACAAATTTCATCGTGACTAGGTAATAATTAGAAAAACTTTCTTTTTATTTATTTGAAATTTACCCAGATAATTGGGTGAAAATGAGCATGTAACTTCTTTAAAGTAATGTCCAAATTCAATTTTAAGCAAGTCAAAATTGGTCACTAACTCTTTAGTTTGAATTCTTTCAAATTTCCTTTGAATATCAAGTGAATAATTTATCTTAAATCAAATCACAATTCCCCACAAAATGTATGGAGAATTGCCCCAAAATCACCTTGTAATTATATTCTACTATTTCCAGAGAAGCAGGTGATACACGTGCTGATTTATTGAATACACCAAGCAATATTAAGTTGGGTCCACAATTAGATATAGATTATTCACCAATTTTCACTGATGAACCTTGAAATTTGGAGGTAATTTCCTAGAATTTAACAAAATAGCTACTTAACAATTGCAATTTGCTTACAGTAAAATTCTGAGATTATTTCAGGGAAGTTACATGCTAGTTTTCACCCAAATGTCATGTTAATTTGGGGTTAATTTCAATTAAATACATTTTAAGAAGTTTGTCTAATTATTACCTGATTGTGATGACGTTTGCGGACCTGTGAAGTAAAGTGTTACCCAAGTTTCTACTACAAGTTAGAAACATATGGAGGATATTAGTCTTTTCTAAGGAGAACCAGGTTCCTGATCTGTTATTTCTGTGTCGCTCAGGCGTTTTCAGAGGGCACAGCCTCCACGTTCGACCACTCCATGAAGGAGAAAGCTCCCTTCACCATCAGGAACTCTCTGGGGATCCCTCTCATTGTGCAGCACAGCGCCAGCCTCAGGCCGGTGGCTTCACCCACGCAGGGGAAACTCATCGAGCTGCAGGTGGATCAGAGCATGGACCTGGAGCACTCCATGTTCGAGCTGTCGTCACGGGGGAAACTGTCGGCTCTGCAGCGCCAGGAAAGCTGCCTCTTCAACCTCTCTATTGGTCAGGACTCCTCTTTTTCTCCACGAATCATCACGTCAGACCTGATAAGGTTTAAGATCTAAGTTCAGTCTTTGCTCCTTCAGTTCCCACAGGATACAGCGAGATCTCCAACATCGCCGTCGACAAACCGGGTCGCCGTCTCCACAACATCCGGGGCCCGATGCATCAGGAGGCGGTTTCTGTGCTGATGCAGATCGACGCTGCTGAGGGGAACAAAGTCATCACCGTGCGCTCTCCACTGCAGGTCTGGATCTTTCACACCTCCATTAAAAAAAAATTATACTCAAACAGAAAGCCTGAGTGTTTCCTCTTTCCTCTTTACAGATTAAGAACCACTTCTCAGTGCCTTTCACCATCCTGAAGTACTGCTCCACATCCAGGAGACTGCAGGTTGTTGGGGAGGCTCAACCTGAGACTGAGTTTCACATCCCGTTAGAAACATACAGGTAGAGTCAGAATGACAGGTGCATGCAACACTTTGTTCATTTATTCCATCAAGTTAGATGTTTCTGGATTTAATCTGTCAGATCTTTGTGCTGCTCAGCTTCGTTCTTCTGACTCTGTTATTCCTGGAACTTTTTTGGTTAAAGGGAGCCTAAAACCTGAAGAGCTGTGAGACTCTTTTGGGCACTTTTACAAAAATACAGGATAGAGCAAGAAAACAAACAGGGAAAAGTCTGCAGCCTGTCAGGAAGGGTTTCTGCTGCATGCATCAAAAAGGATTCACATTTATAAAGCCTTGTGCATGCACACTTTAATGCAACTTAACTGCATTTTCAGGCCATGTTTTGGGCAACATTCTTAAATCAGTGCTTTTCAACTGCAGGAACTTTCACAGGAACTAGGGACTTTTTGAGGAGCTATGCACCTCTAGGGTCTAAATTAGGGTGACCATATTCTGTTTCTCTGAAAAGAGGACTCTCAAGAGGACTTCTTCAAAATAACCTCCCAATTATCAATTACGTAAAAATTGAAATAATGCCTCAAAATATTGAACAAAAAGAAAAAAGAGAGGTAGCCTATTCTTCAATGTTTTGTTGTGGTGATATGGGCTTGCAGATCGTTGGAACCATTATTAGCCACAGAGACATAAGTTCCAGCTCTGCAGACTGTACATTCTGCCTCCCATTTGTCACGACCCGGACGAAAACGGGAACTTTTTTCGCATGTCATCAGTGAAATGACATTTGCGTTTCGGCATTTTCTTTCTGTTGGAGTACCTACCTGTCTGTCAGCCTGCGAGTGAGTGTGGAGCGTGGAGCGCCTCTGTACTGATTTTTGAATGAATGAATACATGTTCCGGGGTTCTGCTCAAACTCCACCTCTCAGAGCGTGTTTCTAACGGAACCATTCAACGTGAATGATAAATACACTGTTCTGTGACGCGCTCAACCTAGGCAAGCTCAAAAACCCGGACATTTGAAGGATTTTATAAACCCCAACCGGACAGGCTCTTAAAAGAGGACATGTCCGGGCAAAAGAGGACGTATGGTCACCCTAGTTTAAATTCAGTTCTGGGGTAATACACAGTGTCCATGAAGTCTCTTTACAACTGGAGAAATTAATTACAAAAGCAAATAAACAGACATATGTGGAAACTGTTACACAATAAGGAGTAAATATTTTAAGTTTTTTAAACCAATTCAATCAGAGGCCCAAGAACTATGGACGGCCTTGACCGTACACTAAAGGGTCTCAAAAGTTCCCGGAACTTCTGGTCGGAGAAGACCTAATTTGAGATATTGTTGACATTTTTAGGGCCTAGTCTGATATTTACTTTTTTCCCTCTTCTTTCCTCTTGTACTCTTTTTCCTTATCTAATGAAACGGGGCGCCACGCATGCAGGCTGTCCCACAGTTCTCCCACTCCTGTCCTTCCCCTGTTATATGTCACTGTCTTTTTTATGTTTTTTTATGTTTCTTGGACAAGATGAGACTGAAATGTTATTTCACCTCTGTGTGATGAAGTACAGTAATCTTGAATCTTGAATCTTTTTGTGTAACTTCTGAAGTCAGTAACCATCACCACGCTGAAGACACAATCTTTATTCACATTTTACACAGCAAATTTTCACATTTAGCTGTTTAAAGGAAGCAAAATGAGATTTATTTGGTCATAAACACTGCTTTATTATGTGCATGGGTGTCGTTTCATCCACAGGGGGCGCCAAAATCAACATTAAGTCACATTTTTTCACAGGAGCTTTAGGAAATCATTAATGTAAGTTTTTTTCTCGCCAGATGTCAGCTGTTCGTGCAGCCTGCAGGAAGTCTGGTAGGTCAGTATCATCCGTCCGCCACCTGCGTAGCGTGGAAGGAGCAGATTCACCGCAGCTCAGAGGTGCGCTCAGTGCTTCAGTGTCCGGCGACAGATAACGGCCTGAAGCCTCTGTCAGTCAGCACACTGGCTGTCCCCGACGACCTACGACACATCGCCAGCCACGGAGAAGAGGACTGGGACCCCGCCTACGTCATCCACCTCCATCCTATGGCCATGCTGCGAAACCTGCTGCCCTACACCATCCGCTACATGATGGAGGTAAAGGACAGATTATAATCCTTACACACAGAGTCCTGAGTTTAAGACTCTAATCTGGTTTCTTGTTTTTCGGTCTCAGAGCTCCCCGGACTCCTTCGAGCTCACAGAGGGCAGCTCCTCCGACCTCCTGAACGCTCGAGTCTCTGGTGAGATCCTGTCCTTGGTGCTGATGAAGTATCAGGGTCGCGACTGGCACGGGCACATCCGCATCGACCAGGAGATCCCCGAGTTCTTCGCCGTTTGTCTCACCTGCGACGCAGACACCAGCATGTCGTTGGACGTGAGCGTTCACGTGACGAAGACGTCGAGCCGCATGCTGCTGTCCATCTTCTGCCCGTACTGGATCATCAACAAGACGTCGCGCGTGCTGCAGTACAAAGCGGAGGACGTCAGCGTCAAACACCCGGCCGACTTCAGAGACATCATCCTGTTCTCTTTCAGGAAGAAGAACCTGTTCAGCAAGTGCAAGGTGACCCCAACTCAACGCCATATTTACACTCTGTGTTTGCTTTTAAGCTTTTACTGTTTTATAAAAGTTTTGAAGTGATTTTCAGAGTCTCATGTTTTTAGTGTCTGCACTTTTTGTTGTCGTTTCAGCTCCAGTTGTGCGTCTCCACCAGCTCCTGGTCTGATGGTTTCTCTCTGGACACTGTGGGAAGTTACGGCTGCGTTCGCTGTCCTGCCAACAACATGGACTTCCTGGTAACTCCAGTCCTTAACTCTGTTTTGCTTTAACTTCAGCTAAACTTTCCGGACAGCCTTGACTGTACACTAAAGGGTCTAAAAAGTTTCTGGAACTTCTGGTCAGAAAAAACCTTATGTGACCTGAGCTTAGCAAAGGAACTGGTAATAGGTGATCCATTCCACATTTAAGATATGGTTGACATTTTTTGGGGGCCTCAAGGTTTCTACACATCCGTAAAAAGTCTTAAATTCATTGAAATGTCATAATCTGGTCTCAAATAAATCACTCAAAATTTTTTAATTTGGGGCAGGATTTGTTGATGTTTTATCAATTTTATGTTTTTTTGGGTGACTTTTCGAGAAGGAGGTGTAGAGTGAAATCTGTCTTACAAGCTGCTGATACAATTAATCTGCATCCTAACTAAGCAGTCTATGACTATGGGTCACTGTTTGCACTTTTACATGCAGATATTTACCAATGAGCAATGTTATGTTCAATAAACAGTCAAAAAGTAAACCTGAATGAGTCTCATTAAGTGACACACGCTATGATTTGATTGTAATGCCGCAGGACGCCCAAACCATCAACCATATTTATGCGTTTTTGGTCTTAAATTTCATATAAAGTGGCATTAAAAAGATCATAAAAAGTCTTAAATTAGACTTGCCAAAACCCGCAGGTACCCTAGGCCTAGTCTGGTAATTGCTTTTTTACCCCTCTTCCTTCCTCTTGTCCTCTTTTTCCTTAACAAATGAAATGGGGCAGCACTCACACTATCCCAATAAACTTTCTCTCATTGGCTAAGAGATTTTCAACCCTGGACCTATAAAACATTCAGAAATACATTGATTCTTGTTGTGGTGTCTTGGTAAGTATTTTAAATCAGGACTTTTTGCTCCAGGTGATGTCATCATGTGCAGATTTGTAATCCTCTGAATCTGAGAGGCTGATGAAGACTATGTGATGTTGCAGAAGGCTAAAAAAATCAACGTCAGTGTGTGTTAAGCTTTGTGTGTGTTTGTGTTTCTAGGTGGGAGTCAGTATCAAGATGAGCAGCTTCAACCTGACTCGAATCGTCACCATGAGTCCGTTTTACACCCTCAACAACAAGTCGTCGTACGAGCTGGAAGTGGGCGAGGTCACCAACCAGAACTCAATCAAGTGGCACTACCTGACCTCCACCGAGGTGAGTGAGGCTAAATCCTGTCACAGAGCTTGAGTCTAAATATGTGGAAGAGTTATTTTTGTGTTTATGTGCCCTCCTCTTGTTTGTAGTGCCTCCCTCTGTGGCCAGAAAACACTTCCGGGAAGTTGTGCCTCCGTGTGGTTGGATCAGAAACCACCTCCAAGTTCTTCTTCTTCAACAAGCAGGATAACGGCACCCTGCTGAGCCTGGACATGGTCAGTGTCTCTAAAGAGTTGAGGGTTCAGCTCTCTTCAGCTCCAATCTGCCTCTGACTCATGCTTTTGTGTTTTCAGTGCGGTGGGATCATCGTGGACATCAACATCTCCGATCAGTCAACCGTCATCAGCTTCAATGACTATTACGATGGAGCGGCTCCAGCTCTGCTGCTGAACCACACGCCCTGGGTCAGCATCAGCTACAAGCAGAGGTCAGAGGTCAACACACAAGAGTCAACTCGTGTTTAGAAAAGACAGATTCTTTGTTTAAAATAATCTTTTGCTAAGGAAAAAGAAACTACAGATCCAAATTTAACAAAACACCCAAATATAAATGCGCCTCCTTCGAATTTCTTTATTCTACATATAAAAATTCATTTCTTCTGCTATATACTCAGTTTTAGTACAGTACCACATCAAATTGACAGGTGATTATGGAGATAAATGAAGCCAGAGATGACAAGCGAATGTGTGAATGAAAAATCAAGACCTTAGAGGTGAAGTCATTTTAATCTACTTGACGTCCACTTTTCGCTTTACTCCTCAGCGGCTCGACCGTGCTTCATGAGCTGAAACCTGGCGAGGCCCGGAGGTTTGCGTGGGACGACCCTGCAGGCATCCGAACTCTCTGCTGGAACTGCATGGAACATGCTGGAGAACTGGACCTGCTGAAGGTCTGTACTCTTTAAAGGATGAATATTACAAATGTAACTGCTAACAGGGATTCCTGTCACCCTCAGGTTTGTGTTTTTAAAGTTTGCCTTCAAGTAGACACAAGACAAAAAAGAAAGCTGGAATAGAATTTAAAAGCACAAAGGACCAAAAGTAGAGCCCTGAGGTACCTCACAAACCATTTATTCTTTACAAGACGTGAAAAAAAAGACTTCATGACAAGTTAGAGGGGCAGGTCTTAATCACTAAGGTCTATCCATTGTTCCACTCTCGACCAATCATAGTGAAGGGGGTTTGTGGAGCAGGGGGCCTTAAAGAGACAGCAGCTGAACAGAAGTGATTCAGACGGAGGCTGAAATAATTTATTCTTTTTTTTTATCTGTAAATCATGAAAAGACACTCCAGAGGCTCAGAAGGGACAAGGCGAAGACTAAAAAAGGCAAAATACCTAATATTGAAGGAGAATAAAAACAGGAATGAAGGTGTGGAGACAATTTATAGCAGCAAATCAAAAACTTCAGGAATTAAATGCTGCAATAAACATACAAGACTTTTTTTAAAAACATGTTACTGTTAAAAAAAATGTTATTTTATTTTTTTGCTAGATCTGCTGTCTTTGTTAGAGACAAAATAAATCTCTAATCTATCTTGATTTTTTCCTGTTATTCAAAGAAAAACTGGTTGAGATCCAGATCTAGAATTAAAAATATCATGGAAATCTGGAAGGCTAGTGCTCCTGCTTGGGACTGTATTTACATGTTATGTCCAGAGGGGGCACCAAATACCACATTTAAAGAAATATAATCACAGCTACTTAACTTGAATATGTGCTTTTTGTTAAATTATTCCATTGGTCAGACTCTTCAACAGTTTTAAAACCCTAATTCGTACTTTATCTGTATGTCAATGTGGCATTCAAGTGCAAAATACCTTGAAAAAACATCCAACATGTCTCTTATTCAACAGTTTCTTTTACATTTTGCTCCTGTAATACAACAGGAATCAAGCCCTCTGCTTCGATCAGAATTATCCCAATCCTTTTAAAAAGTTTTGATCAAAAATAACTTAATTTATTCTCCTGGAGAGACACAAGACTAGACCTTAATTTACTGATTCCTGATCTGTCAGAGTCAGTTTATTCGGCTTTAATCTGATCAGATCACTGTGTTCGTCTTTCTTCATGCTGTCCTTTAACGGTTTGTTTCTGTGTTTCAGGACGAGGTGGGTCAGTTCACCTACGACAGCCTGTCTCAGGTTCACTGGGTCTCCTTCCTGGACGGTCGTCAGCGGGTGCTGCTCTTCACCGAGGACCTCGCTGTGGTGACGAAGGCTCGGCAGGCGGAGGAGCTGGAGCAGTTTGAACAGGAAGTGAAGGTGTCGCTGCAAAACCTCGGGCTGTCGCTCATCAACAACTCGAACCGACAGGAGGTCGCTTACATCGGCATCACCAGGTAAAGATCACATCGGTTGGTCCTGTTATCAGCATGTGGACACTTCACCAGGTGGAGTACGAACTCTGTGTGTGTGTGTGTGTGTGTGTGTTACAGCTCTGGGGTGGTCTGGGAGATGAAGCCGAAGAATCGCTGGAAGCCATTCAGTCAGAAAAACATCAACCTGCTGGAGAAAACCTTCCAGAGTCAACAGAACGGAGCCAAGACTGAAGCGGGCTGGATCAAACTGGAGACCAACATAGAGGTCAGAGGTCAAAGCCTCCTGCATGCTTTCACAGTTTAAAAACAGATTTCACAACAGCCTCGACCAATGAGATGAGAGATCATGTGTGATGTCACTTGTTTCCAGGTGAATCTCTCTGGAGCCGTCATGATGATGCGTCAGCCGATTTCCTGTCAGATCAGAAGGAACTTCCTGTCGGGGATCCAGGTGGAGTTCAAACAGTCTCCTCACCAGCGCTGCCTGAGGGCTCAGCTGCACTGGCTGCAGGTGAACACACACACACACACACACACAGAAACACACACATGCTGAGAAACATGTATACCTGACATGGTTCCTCCTTCCAGGTGGATAATCAGCTGCCAGGCGCCATCTTCCCCATCGTCTTCCATCCGGTTCCTCCTCCTAAATCCATCGCTCTGGACTCAGGTTGATCCTCTCACACGCCTCATACACACTTTTTTATTGTCTGATTTAGTGCAGAAAATCTCCACAGGGATCAGAAAGTTCCTCATGCATCTCTATTTGTGCCTCCACAGAACCGAAGCCTTTCATCGACGTGTCCATCATCACCAGGTTCAACCAGCACAGCAAAGTCATGCAGTTCAAGTGAGTCACGTCCAGTTCAGCAAACCAGTTTGACATGATGGTTAACCAGTTATTAACAAAACTAACACAGAACCAGTTTGAAATTATTGAATCCATTTTAAAATGGGGAGCTCTACAGAGGCCAAATTCTGCTTAATGAATCAAAAACAGAGAATCCAAAATGTGAAGTCATAGTAACAAGATATTTACCAAAATTATAAGATGATTGTACGAAAAACGTGTCTATCTTTGTTGAAATAAATTAAATCTCATTATATTAAATATAATACTCTATTTTCTCATAAATTTAACCTTTAATCGTAAGATTTTGACTTTTTATTTCAAATTATTTACTCAATATTTCAGAACTAGGTATTTTCACTTGTAATTTTGAACTTCTAGCTCACTTTTTAAAAACTTTTTTTTCTCTATTTCCAACATTTTATTCATAACCTTGATTTTTATGCCTCATAATTTTGACTTTATTTTGAATGAAAATGACTATAAATGTCAAAGTTTGACAAAATATCTCGTGGGTCTCGCTGTTTATCAGTTTTTTTCAAATTTTCTTAATTTTTTTTCACAACTGAACAGATATGAACATACAGTAGGTATCAAAGAGAAAATAAATAAACAAATGAATTTAAAAAAATGAATACATAAAAGCAAAAACAAACAAAATAAATTCATGAAAACCATTTTTATGTCATGTTTTGAATTTTAAGCTCATGATTTTAGATTATTGATTGAATATTTCTGACTTTTTCTCAGAATTTCAACTTTATATCCCACGTTTTTGATGTTGTCTCTCAAACTTTGACTTAATATCTCAAAATTTCGACTTTTGCTTTTTGGTTTTGACTTTTTAATCTCGCATTTCCAACTTTTTATCATGTTGTTATGAATTAATTCATCATAATTTTGAATATTATCTCATGATTTTGATTTAACCCCCTTTTTCAGGACCTAACACTTGGGTCTTGATTTAATTTGGGATCAGAAAAGATAAACTTTGGTTTCACTTTCACACTTAAATATGGATTCACACCAGATAATGCTGGATTGAATCAGTTATATTAGAGATATTATGACTGTTTATCAGGAAGCTTTAACAGCTTTATATAGAAATTAAATGAACGTGTGTGATGAATGTTTGTCTGCCTCTCAGGTACTTCATGGCTCTGGTTCAGGAGATGGCGGTGAAGATCGATCAGGGTTTCCTGGGCGCCATGTTGGCTCTCTTTACACCAGCTGCTGATCCTCAGGACGACAAACAGAAGGTAGAGAGAGGTTTGATGTTCAGCTCTTTGACACAGAAAAAGCACAGTTAAAGAATCAACGTGAAATCTTTCCTGTTCCAGACGAAGCTGATCGAGAAAGATCTGGAGCTGCTGCAGGCCGAGCTGACGGAGGCGTCACTCAGCGACGCCTCAGGACTCAGCTTCTTCGAACATTTCCATATCTCACCCATCAAGGTGGGAAGATTCTCAGAGCTTCATCTGTTTTGTTTTTTTTACAACCTTTGCACTGAAGATGAAGTTAAGGTTTCACTGCTGAACTGCTGTCACGTCTGGTCTCTCAGCTCCACCTCAGTTTGTCTCTGGGCTCCAGCGGAGACGACTCGGCTCAAGAGGTGGCGGCCGTGCAGTCGCTCAACCTGCTGCTGAAGAGTATCGGCGCCACGCTCACGGACGTGGACGACCTCATCTTCAAGTGAGGCGCTTCCTGCTGCTCTGAAAAAGGCATTCTGGGTAATGAAGTCCATATCAGAGACGATCTGTATTTATCTCTCATTATTGTTCTGTTTCTGTCAGACTGGCTTTCTTCGAGGTGAAGTATCAGTTTTACCACAGAGACAAGCTGATGAGGACAGTGGGACGACACTACACTGAGCAGGTAGGAAAATAATCTCCTTATTTTGGATTATGTTGCTATTACATGGTTTAGAGCTGAACCCAAAACTTGTGGATGACATTTCAGACCCAATTACTAGATCTTAAATAAGGAAATTAAAGCATTTTAGTCAAAATGAAAAGTTTTGATGTCAACCAAAGACTGATGACAGACAGATGTAAGAGCACTTTGTTGTTGCTGGTTTCAGTTCCTGAAGCAGATGTACGTTCTGGTTCTGGGTCTGGATGTTCTGGGTAACCCGTTTGGACTGATCCGGGGTCTGTCTGAGGGAGTTGAAGCTTTCTTCTACGAACCCTTCCAGGTAACAGGAGGAGCTAAAAAGCTTTTTGGAACAGTATCATCCCTCCATGGCTTTTCTTTTAAGCTATGGATGTTATTTCTGATATTTTTCTGATTTTTATTTAGTTTGGACCAAATCTACTTCATGTTTTATGTAAGTTTTCCTGTAATAAATCACACTGCTTGTTGTCTGTGTCCACCAGGGGGCGGTCCAGGGTCCAGAGGAGTTTGCAGAAGGTTTTGTGATTGGAGTCCGAAGTTTGCTGGGTCACACAGTTGGTGAGGAACCTTTTATTTATGACGTTACATCCACTATTAGCATCAGTGATGAGTAAAAGTGGGCACAAGTTTAAAATGCTCTTCTCCAAAACATTATTTTTGATCATTGGGAATTTAGGTTTAGGAATAGAGCCTATGAAAAGTTGTTGTTTCTTTTTTTTGTTTGTTTGTTTGTTTTTAAATTAAAGGGAGCTTGGCCTGTATTAAACCTGTCTTTTTTTGTTTTAATTCCAATTTCTGATTTTTAAGGTATAGTAGAAGATTAAAGCAACTGAAAGAAAACAAAGAGCAGGCGAAAATTATTTGTTTTATCTTCTTGTTTCTGCTTTGAAAGTCTGAAATCTGAGCTTTTTATTGAAAGTTCAGGCTAAGATGTCAAAATGTTGGCTGCCTTAAAAAAAAAAAAAAAAAATCTCAATTTTTCGATCAGAGGGGGAAATTTGTTTTTATTTTACAGAATTGTTATCAAAAAGTCAGAATCTTATTCTACAGAACATGGGAATTAAAGGCCATATTTTACTGTTTTTTTCTAAGAATTATTACATTGAGGCAGGACTATTAACATGAAAGCCAGAATTTCTAAATAGAACATATCAGTGGAAAAAAAATTAAAAAAAATTCTAGAATTTCAGGGAAAACTGAGGATTCTAGAATTCTCATTGGTTTTCCTCTCAGAATTCTAAAATTTGCAAAAAAAAAAAAAAAAAAAAAAAACAATCTCAGAAAAAAAGAGTTTCAGAATTTTTAGTTTATCAGTTGTTAAAGTTAGAGAATAATTTGTATATAATTCAGAGTTTATAAGTTGAAATTTCCCTCCTGGGATCAATAAAGAATTTTTCATTTCATTCTGGGGAAAAGGAGAAAAATACTGAGATCGAAATCTATCTTTGAGAAAAAGGGTTTAAACTCTGATTTAGAAATCAGGATGAGAATAAAAAAATATTTTCCACTCTCTAAAAGCTTTTTCTGTGGCTCTAATCTTCTTCTCTATGGATCACTTTTTGAGTTGCAGATATCTTAAAGGTGTAGCCTGTCTGTTATTAGCTTAAACTTATTTAACAGTGTTTTACTTAAAGTTGTGAAGCATCATAGTCTCCGGGGGGCGCTGTGGGAACTTTATTAAATGTCCAAATGATGAAGCAGAGTCTGTCTATTAGACTTGAAACACACTAGAAAACCTGTGTACCAGCATGGCATGCAATAATCTGATGAATGTTTCCCCAGAGGCATTGTGGGTAATGTAGGAATTACTTCTGGATGAGTTGAAAGTTGAAAAACCACAGCTGTCTGACAGATGTGGTAACCTGACTCTTGTTTCCTGCAGGTGGCGCTGCAGGTATGGTCTCCAGGATCACAGGGTCAGTGGGTAAAGGTCTTGCAGCGATAACCATGGACAAAGAGTACCAGCAGAAACGGCGAGAAGAGATGAACCGGGCGCCCAAAGACTTCGGAGAGAGTCTGGCTAAAGGAGGGAAAGGCTTGTTAAAGGTTGGTGTCAGAAAGAGTTCATCAGCTGATCTGAGGTCAGCGTGTGGCGCTCTCTAACACTGTCTCTCTCTACAGGGCGTTGTGGGCGGAGTCACGGGCATCGTCACCAAACCTGTGGAGGGTAAGTGTTGATTACATGGCGAGTACTTCAAGCACATCAGCTCTAGTAATAATATGTTCATGTGTGTGTTTGTGTGTGTGTGTGTGTGCAGGAGCAAAGAAGGAGGGGGCGGCCGGTTTCTTTAAGGGCATCGGGAAAGGCCTGGTGGGCGTGGTGGCTCGACCTACAGGGGGCATCGTGGACATGGCGAGCAGCACGTTCCAGGGCATCCAGAGGTACGCTGCTTTTCACGACACCTCTCCAAATGTGTGTGTTTCTGTCATCAGAGTGTGTCTTTTCTTTCTCGGGTAGTTAAACCTGTGTTTTTTTTCTCTGATAGCGTCAGTTTCTCACTCGATGAAGATCTTCCTGTGTCTGTGTGCTTCCCGTCTGCTCACTAATTTTTATATTTTCTGCTTTTGTTTTCTGTCTCGTACTGTTGTTTCCTGGAGTTTCGTTCTTTCTTTTTCTTGTGGTGTTGGTGTGTGAGTATTTCTCATCATGGCCGTTAAAGCTGGGCTCCTTCATCACAGCTCAGAGTCTGATAATCTGATCTAATCCTTCATTTGGCATTCCTCAAACACTTCCTGTGAGTCAGAGTCAGACGGAAGCGTGAGATGAAGGAGGCGAGCTTCAGCGGCAGCACTTGTGCAATGTTTTTTTGCATGTTGTTGTTGTTCTGCAGCAGTTCGATGGTAAGTTGTTGCATCGTGTCACAGATAAAACCCTCATGGTTCATGCTCACAGCATCCATCACCGTAACAGTGCTCGTAACCCCGCCCCCTCAGCTTGCTGTGGCATCTTGAGGCGCACAGGCCACGCCCCTCTGAATGAAGGCGGGGAAATGTCACCGATGAGACTTGTTTGAGAAATAGACAACTTCCAGAAGCCAAAGTGGAGAACCCTGAATGTGGCATGACTGGAATAAAAGTGCATCTTTTCAGGAAAAAAACAAACGTCTGACTTAGTCAAACTTGAGGTCCACTTTTTTATGAATCTATGTCTGGACCAGGGTTGTCACGATTTCAATTTTTTGGATGATATATTGCGATTTTAGGATTATTTACGATTATTGGCAGTATGAAAGAAAAAACAGAGATTTTAAGTCTCTAAAAAATATTTATTGATGCTTGAACCTTTTTTTATATATATAATTAACTTTTTTATTGCTTTTTGAACAACAAAACATTAAAAAGCAAGACAATAACAATCAACAACAACACCAAAAAATAAAAAAAATGAGGACAGATTATAATAGCAGGAGTAATAATAATAATAATAATAATAATAATAATAATAATAATAATAATAATAATAATAAAGGGAGGGGTATTTACGAGTATTAGGGCCACATTAAGATTTTTTTTTTCTTTTCTTCATATATTACTACAAGATTAAAGTCGAAATTAATTATTTTACTACGAGATTAAAGCTGAAAAATAATGACGTAATTTACTATGGGAATAAAGTCTAAATATAATCCAGGACAGTCTATGAGGAGGAGGAAATGAGGACCAAGGAGCATTTTGTCAAATTATATTTTAGCTTGGGTTTTACAAACAAGGAGATTCTTCAACTTTTAGCACATCAGCACTCTCATCCTCGTTTTATTCCTCTTTTTCTTCTTCTGATTTGATCGTTTCCTTACCTACTTCCAATAACACTTTACTTTGACTTTAATCTCGTAGTAAAATATGAAGCAAAAAAAATAGAAAAATCTTAATATGGCCCTAATACTCTGTCATAGATATTAAATAAAATGAAATAAAAGAAATGAAAAATAAAAAGATACATATATGCCACATGTCTAAGGTCTATCTTTTCAAATATTCTGCTCTCACACTCTCACAGTAACCACTTTACTTTAATTCACAGTCAGTACAGCTACAATAAAACATCATTGACATTGAAATCAATCTGCTATATTTTTCCCATCATCCCTCAGGAAATGCCGCAATGCTTGAAGTTTTAAACATTCACTGTCCTTCAAAATAAAACGTTTCAATACTCCTTTGTCTTAAATAAAGTAGTATAATATAAAACAATAATGAATTATAGGGACTGTAGGCATGTTGAAGATTAATTTCAGACAATTTCACAGATAATATTCACATTCAAAAAATATAAGCTTTGTTATGCTTCTCTTCCTTAAACTGGAATCATTATCTGTAAAAAAAAAAAAAAAAGGGGGGTAATAATAGGATTAATGTTATATTTATGGTATGCAAAACCTGCAAAATTAATGAACTCTACTAATGGAAAATCTAAAGGTCTGAAGACGACAGCACGTCTCTAAAAGTGCATGATAAATGCTGAGTATGTGTGCACACAAGGTTTAAAGGTTCTTGGTTCTTCAGCTTTACTCAGTTTTATTAGTCAGGTGTTGAGACTGTGTGAACTAATCAAACTTAAATAAGACAAATATAATTTAGAGGCACTGTGAGGAGTTTGTGGACGTCCCTGCCCCCTTTTGGACAATGTTGGTGGCTTTTTTTCTTGGGTTAAAACCACATTTCCCATGAGCATCGTCACCCTCTGTGGTAAAAATGTGTCTCATGTATACTTAAAGTACTGACTGTAGCTACAATTATTAGTAACTTAACGACTAAACTTTGTAAACACAGATGTTTTAGTAAGCAAGTACTTTTCCCCATTATAGCCTCGCTCAGTTTTTACCAAACTGAACATAATGTCAGGAGAAAAAGAGTAAATCAAGCCTGTAAGTGATAATTTCATCATAAGACGTGATATTATTTCAGGTCCAAACTCCTTTCAGTGCCTTTAAAACTCACTTTAACCTCCGGTCGCCTGGAAAACCTGCTTCTGTTCCTGAAACATCCCCCCCTCCTGCCTCAGTAATCTTCATCCCCCTCCTCCTCCTCTGTCCGGGGCATCCATCTGTCATGTGACACATCTGTCAGTTCACCATAACCTGTTAATATTACTGTTTCATGCTGTCACTGTAGAGGTCAAGAAAGGTGAGATATCCGGCTGAAAACGAGATTGTGAGCACTAAACATAAGTCTGCGGTCTACAGCGGTCACTCTGTACCTGAAATATACTTTTATTTACTGATATAAAGACACAAAGAGCTCATACAAACTCCCAAACTTCTGATTGGCTTCTTAGACTTTTGGCTTAGTTAAATCAACGAGCTGATTTGTTTTTGTTTTTCCTCAGAGTGGCGGAGTCGACGGAGGAAGTGAACAAACTGAGGCCGGTGCGTCTGATCAGGGAGGATGGGATCATCAGGCCGTATGACCTGACAGAGTCACAAGGTTTTGACCTTTACCAGGTAAGACCTCGGTTTATGTCGTGTTGTGTCACAGAAAACTACTTCTTTTTTGTCCTGTTCTATTCTATTTTACTCTGTTTTGTGTTATGTTTCGCTCCTTTACACCAGCTGTGTAAGGCAGCGTAACGTAACATCCACCTATGTTTTGTTTCTATATGCTACTTTGAACTATTTTATGCGATGCTACTTTGCTCTGTTTTCCATCACACTACCTTATATTATGACACACTATGTTCTGTATTCCAATTCCTGTTTCTTGCTCTGTTTCTTGATGTTTTGTCAGTGACATTACATCAGCTGTGTGAGGCAGCAAAACATTGATTTTTGTTGCATTACTTTATGTGATATTTCATTACATGAAGTAACGCAATGGAACATAATAAAACATGATGTTGTGTTATAGGACCTACATATATTACATCATGCCTCATAATGTTATGCAGCTTCCCTTAATAGGACTTAATGTGACACAATATAATGTTTAACAAAGGTACATTACACAACGTTACACAGCATTATGTTTCACATCACGTTACATGACACAATGTTGTTTCACTACAAGTTACGAATGATACATAATGCTACTTTGCACGACATCATGTTACAGTATATGTATATAAATATTGTGAAGGCAAAATCTACCCTTAAGTTTATTATGAATTTTTGGAAATTAAAAATGGAAAGTAATAAATAGTCCTCTGTGTATAACACCAGAACATAATAGTCGTCAGTAATTCGGATCATGTTGGCTCTGAGACAATGAAAGAGGGAGAAAATGTTCAATCAGAAAACATAAAATTCACCAGGATGCAGGAAATTTCATCTACTTCTTTAAAAAAATATGGCAATATTACCAAAACAACAGTAAAGAAAAGTGTCTGTGGTTACTTCAGGTACAACCAAAACATCAGGAAAGAAGAGCATTCATGGTTACTTCAGGTACCATCAAAACAACAGTAAAGCAGAGCATCTGTGGTTACTTCAGGTGCCACCAGAACAACAGTAAAGCAGAGGGTCTGTGGTTACTTCAGGTGCCACCAGAACAACAGTAAAGCAGAGGGTCTGTGGTTACTTCAGGTGCCAACAGAACAACACGAAAGTAGAGCCTTTGTGGATACTTTAGGTACCATCAAAAGAACAGGGAAGAAGAGCGTCTGTGGTAACTTCAGGTACCAACAAAACCACAGGAAAGTAGAGCATTCATGGTTACTTCAGGTACGATCAAAAGAACAGGGAAGAAGCGTGTCTGTGGTTACTTCATGTACCATCAAAAGAACAGGGAAGAAGAGTGTGTGTGGTTACTTCAGGTACCACCAAAAAAACGGGAAAGTAGAGGGTCTGTGGGTACTTCAGGTACCACCAAAACAACGGGAAAGTAGAGGGTCTGTGGTTACTTCAGGTACCACCAAGCAACAGTAAAATGAAGTGTCTGTGGTTACTTCAGGTACCATCAAAACAACAGGAAATTAGACTGTCTGTTGTTGCTTTAGGTACCAAAACAACAGGAGAGAAGAGTGTCTAAGGTTACTTCAGGTGCCACCAAAACAACAGGACAGTAGAGCCTTTGTGGTTAGTTCAGGTACCACCAAAACAGCAGTAAAGTATAGGGCCTGTGGTTACTTCAGGTACCACCAAAACAACAGTAAAGTATAGGGCCTGTGGTTACTTCAGGTACCACCAAAACAACAGTAAAGAAGAGTGGTGCATACAGGTGCATCTACTTCTCTTGTTTCCTATATATGTCATGTAGGTCATGTCCAGCCTGTTGCCCTGGTAGCAGTCACAGGTGTTACCCTCGGCAACACGGATACACCTGCCATTCTTGCAGCTGTGCTGTATCCCACAATCCTTTGCTGCACTCGGGCCTAAGTTGCAATATACGTGTGTAGCTGAAGCCACATTGTAGCCACTTAGTGTTGTGGTTGTGTGGTCCAGTATTTTGGTTCAAACTTTTTCTGCTACTGGTTGTGCTTTAGTAGAGATCACACTATCTCAGACCAAGATTTACACAGAGACCAAGATCAAAAGAAATCTATTTTAAAACTCTGTTGCATGTTCCAGGTTCTGTTTCTGTCATTGTCCTCCACCTTACAGAGGAATTTAATCCACCGACAAAACAGGTTAATCGCTTTCCCGTAATAAAAATTAGAGCAAACCTGTCTGCTCTGAAGAAGCTCCGCCCCCTCATGTGACTCACCTGAGGAAAAACCAGGGAACAGGTTTTTATTTCTCATAATTGAGCAGAGAGACGCTGCACTGGAAACTCTGGGAATTTTACCATCAGACTTTTGCGGCTCGGGGAGGGACTTTCTAAAGCTGCGTCCTCAGCTTCACTCTCAGACAGAATGGCGTCCAGACTGGAGGAAGATCTGAGCTGTCCGGTCTGCCATGAGGTCTACAAAGATCCAGTCATCCTGTCCTGCTGCCACAGCTTCTGTAAAGACTGTCTGCAGAGCTTCTGGACGAAGAAGGAGGGGGACAGGGAGTGTCCAGTTTGTAAGAGGAGAAGTTCAAAAGATTCATTTCTACAGCCGAACTTCACTTTAAAGAACCTGTGTGAGAGTTTCCTCCAGGAGAGAAGTCAGAGACCTTCAGAGGATCTCTGCAGTCTGCACTCGGAGAAACTCAAACTCTTCTGCCTGGACCATGAGCAGCCGGTTTGTGTCGTCTGCAGAGATTCAGAGAAACACAGCGAGCACAGATTCAGACCCATCGATGAAGCTGCTGAAAACTTCAAGAAGAAGCTTCTGGAAACTCTGGAGCCTTTAAAGAGGACGTTAAAAGTTTTTGAAGGAGTTAAAGTGAAGTTTGATGAAACTGCAGAACACATTCAAGTCCAGGCCCGACACACAGAGACGCAGATTAAGGAGCAGTTTAAGAAGCTGCATGAGTTTCTAGAAGAGGAAGAGGAGGCCAGGCTGTCTGCACTGAGGAGGGAAGAGGAGCAGAAGAGTCAGAGGATGAAGGAGCAGGTGGAGGCTCTGAGCAGAGAGATAGCAGCTCTTTCAGACACAGTCAGAGACACAGAGGAGCAGCTGAGAGCTACAGACGTCTCATTCCTGAAAAACTACAAAGCTGCAGTGGAAAGAGTCCAACAGCGCCCCCTGCTGGAGGAGCCACAGCTGCACTCAGGAGCTCTGATGGAGCAGGACAAACACCTGGGCAACCTGAGCTTCAACATCTGGAACAAAATGAAGGACATGGTCTCTTACAGTCCTCTCATTCTGGACCCAAACACCGCTTTCCCAGAACTTATCCTGTCTGAGGATCTGACCTCAGTGAGAAAAGGAGAGAGACAGAAAGTTCCTGAAAATCCAGAGAGGAGAAAGTTCTGGTCTGTCCTGGGCTCTGAGGGTTTTAAGTCAGGGACTCACAGCTGGGACGTCGAGGTCGGAGATAATCAGCGCTGGGACCTGGGTGTGATATCAGGGTCTGTGCAGAAAGAGGGGTTCAAACACTCTGGATACTGGAGGATTTATTTATATAACGGAGGATACAGAGCAGACCCCTCATCCTATGGGAAATTGTTTCTGTCAGTGAAGAATCGTCTCCAGAGGATCAGAGTGAATCTGGACTGGGACAAAGGTCGACTGTCGTTCTCCGATCCTGACACT
>RPOG01003569.1:0-60753 GCA_008086565.1 Thalassoma bifasciatum | reverse complement strand
GTCGCTCAGAGTTTTTCCTCCCCGGGCCCCTGCAGAGGAAGGAGGAGGTCATGCAGGGTTGAGCGCTTAATCCTGCACATTCCTTCATGGTGTTGGTGTTTTGTTGAGCTTCAGCACACAGAAGGACTCACGCTGATCATTATTATGTCACATCTGTCAGTCAGTGAGCAGTGTTTGTAGTTTTGTGGAGGATCTACAGCCACGTGTATCAGGCTGCAACGAAACCTTCGTCCACATTCAGTCACAGCATCAAACAGAAACGTACCTTAAAGATACAACTTAAAAATTTATCACAAGTCAAATTAACCCTGTGGTGCATATTGGTCACTACAGTGGACACCTATTTAAAAGTTATTTACTCCTAAATTCAATGGTTCATGAGGTGGAAATTCATATTTGCCTGTGTCAGGTCATTTTATTTTTTTTAGGGCCTGAAAAATGTTTTCAATTTTTTTTCCAAACACATTTAAACTTTTAAAAAAGTTACAGACAAACATTTGAGGGTGAAAAAGCTTATAAACTATTTCTCAAACAAGCCAAAAGTACATCCACTGGACCAACCTCCTGTGAGAAGAAGACGTTTCGCTTCTCATCCAAGAAGCTGAACTGAACTGATGAAGCTTCTTGGATGAAAGGCGAAACGTCTTCTACTCACACAAGGTTGGTCCAGTTGACATACTTTTGGCTTGTTTGAGACTTATTATGACCTGGATGACTGCGAATATTCACAGATTTAGCTTAGAAACTATGAATTGTTCAGTGTTAAAATGGATGAAAGAGAGTTAAAATGTTTCGCAAAGCATTCAAAAAATTTGTCATGAAATTACCAAAAAGAAAAAAAAAGAAGGGGAAGAAGTCAAACAAAAAAAGTCATATTTACATAGTTTTACACAATTACAATTCATGCATCAGAGGGTTAAACTCACGGGAGCTTTAACAGTCGTGTTTGGGGAAATATGAGTTTAATCCTCATGTGGTTGTGTTTCGTGAACATTGTTGAGGTATTGTCAGGTATTGTACAAAAGGCTTTAAGTTAGGACATAAGTGTAAAAGGTCTCACCTGTGTACAGCAGCTCCACAGACAGAGGAAATGGCAGCGTAGATTCCTGTTCCAAACACAGACACTCTCCACTGGGTACAGTCAGGAGGACACAAAACCACCAGGCCGTCCTCCACCAGGTCAGCTCCACGGGTCACACAGGTCACCGGGTACGGCACTGATCAATGACAAGTGACAAAATCAAGACTAACCCTTTAACTGCCTCCTTGACCAAATGGTTTAACACATTTTCAGTTACTATATTTCAATAAGAGGAGTCACTACCTTCACTCAAACTGATTTAACATCTCTACCACTTGATAGAAGTATGTGATGGATCATGAGCCTCTTTTTTTTGTTGCACTACCACTGTCAAGTTGTTGAGATGACATCATGGCACACAAATGTCCCTTTGTTTCGCACTATGTTCTTTTAGTTTTTTCAGGCATAATGACTGTTTTGCACAATAGCATCCAATCACAAGTAATAATTGAGCAAGAATTATTATTAATCGCCATTTGGCCAAGATAAAAAATGTACAAATGCAGTTTTTCCTTGTTTCATGCAATATTTCCCTTGGTTGAAATAACATTGCTCAATATTTTGTGGCATAGTTACAGAAATCAAAAATGTTCAATGCCCTGGATATTTATGAGAAATTAATTTCTGTCTTATGTGACTTTTGGCTACTATGTGTGGATTTGTTTGAAATTTCATATAATAACCACGAAGTGACGCTTAAGCCATTGGGTAAGGTCAATATCTTTAAAAAATGTGGTCATTACTCACCCATTGCAATAGGAAATGCAAAAAAAAAATCCTTTTTTTCTTGGTAAGGTAGTTAAAGGGTCAATAATGGATGATGGGGACTCATTTGGGACAAAAATAGGTTCAAAAATGTTTAAAGGTAACCATATTTTTGAGGCAGATGACCTAGCAGTGCAAACTGGGCCCTCATATGCATGTCATGTATGACACACATTTCTGCCTCTTAGACCCATGAAACTTTGTTTTTTAAAACTTAAACGAGCTAGCCACATTTAGAAACACTTCCTCATCTTTTGCCAATACCACAACTTTACACCCATTTCAGAGGGGAAAAAAGTGTAATTATGAACAATAACACTTATAACTAAAAACTAGTGGCTATCTAATTACACTAATAACCCAACTTCCTGTTCAAAGACCAAATTTAGTTTTCATACTTGCTAGATTTTACTGATCCTAAATCGCAAGAAGTAAAAAGTGCGCACCAGACAAAAGCACGGGTCTTAAGAGGTTAAACTGATAAAGGTATCAGACCAAATAAAAGATTGCAAAGGGTTACTTAGAAAACTTTGAAGCGTCCACTGCAGCATTAACCTCTAAGTGTTAAGTACTTTGGGAAAAAAACTCATAAATTTGTCTGAGGTCACATGTTGTTACTTTGAATAAAGTTTTCACTCAGTAAAACAACAGTTATACTTCAGTAATGTATTAATGATCAAAAGAGAACTATCATCTAACTTTTTAGGAATGAACTCAATACACAGAGGTGGACCGGATTCACAGCTGAGAAGAGAAGAGGTTCAGTGTTACATAATAAAATCCCCAGAGAGCTGGTCATATATCAGAATACAGTCAGAATAAAAAGTCTTCTCTTTGAAAGACTGACTCAGGATAAAGGAAGCTTTCATCTGTTTCATCTATTAGAGGAACTGAAATTTAAAATTCAGACACTTTTATGATTTGGACTCAAAATAAACAGAGAGAAGAGTTCTGAGGATGGACAAAAAAGTCATACGGGGAAGTCTAAAGTTACCTCCAGAGACACTGCAGCGGTGTCTGAAAAGCACACGCTCATTTATCAAAGTGAGGACAGGAAGAAGAGAAGGCAAGAGCTTTTCCACTGGCACACCATAAAAGTCACATTTAAAGATGAAATACAAGGAGAATTCTCATTATTATCCCAGTTAGAACGGGTTTGTGTTTATATGGTGTAAAATATGTCATCACTTTTTAGTACTTTTCAAATCTAATGAGCCTAAGAGTGTTTGGATTGGAAGGGACAAACCAAATGAATCATTTTATCTGGAAAAAGTCTAAACTCTGCTCAGATTGGATGAAAGTCTTTTCATTTTTTACGGATACACTTTTGTTAAGCATCATTACAACTTTTACAATTTTTATCTTATAAGGAAATTGTTCAACTTAAGTGTGTTTAAATTCTTGTAAAAGAAATGGATTCATGTCTTGACCTGAACAAGGAAACAGAGAAATAGCATTTAGAATTAACAAACTCTGATGCTGATAATCTTACTTTAAATCATGGATTATGAACAGGCAAAAATATAGATGTGAAACTATTTAGAGATCACTTATAAAGTCTTCAAAGGGCCTTGAAGTTTCATTTGGATATATAAGAATGTATCAATCACTCCCTCACCCTGAATCCTCCATTATCCTCTCTGATTAAAAAAGGAAGAAGAGAGTAAACATCACAAACGTACCATTGGACTCTGAGCCAAGAGCTGAGGAGATCAGAATGAAGAGACCTGCAAAAGAGGAGAGATCTCATTAACACGACAACAAACACAACAGACGAAGACAGAAAAGGCAAATAGGAAAATAAACAGAGAGAGGACAGTTAATAAACCAGTAAATATGCTGTAATAGATTAGAGTGGATTATGATTGAGTGGTACATACCTGTGACAGGCAGCAGGTGAGACAGTTGAGTCATATCTGCACCTGTAAAGTGAACATAACTCAGATTAAAAAGTCAGTTTGATGTTGAAGACAACTCCGTGCAGCCATTGACAGACTGTTGGTTCACCAGTTAGTGAAGCAATAAGAGAGCAATTAACCAGTTAATACCATTAGGTCGATAAAACTGAATGTGTAAACTGATTTTATAACAAAGTGATAGGTAAACACTGAGAAAACAATAAACCAGTCAGCTAAAAACCAATTTAATTGTAACTTATCAAGCAAACTAAACAAACAAACAGCTACTTGGTTGATTAGACTCACACTAACCAGCTAGTTACCAGCTATTACAGTTCAAGGTAGCACCAGCACCAATACCAAACAAAAACAGAACAATACACCACTAACCTTGCCAACTAACACCAGAAATAATTGGTAAACTAGACAGTTAATGAGTTAAAAGGCAAAGTGAGATGTAAACTGACTTCAATCACTGAGCTAGATAAAAAAAATTGAAGCACAGTCAAGTTTGGTGACCAAAACCCAGCCAATAAACCAGCAATGAAACTAGTTCACAAACATTATCATTAATTTTCATTTAACAAGAAAACAAATTAATGTATGATGGTGTTATCAGTCAGAAACGTAGGGGCATAACAGTGATTTCCAGAATGAAAAAGTCACTTCAATTACAATTTTCATGTCAATTGGTTCCATCAAAATGCATTAAGATAGTTGAAAGCAATTATCTTCAATTCAATTTTGTTGACCCTAAAATTATTGCTTTCGACCAACCTAATACATTTAGATGGAACCAAATGACATAATACATTTAATTAAAGTCAGTGTTTCTATTTTTTGAGTGTTGGCAAAAGAGAGATACATACAAAGTGAAAGAGTCACTGTGGTTGTAAACCAGTTGAGCCGTCAGTAAACTATTTGTAGCAAAATCTTTCTATAAACCAGACATCAAAGGTTTAAAGAAGCTGGTCTGTTTAGTAAACTTGGTAAACCAGTGAATAACAAGCATCAACAATTTGAAAAGAGCTGGTAAATTGACAGCAAAACAACTCACTAAGGCCAAAACCCAACCAGCTGGTCACTTAACTATCCAACCAGTTACAGTAAGCAGATAATTAGTTAACATGCAAAAAGTTAGCTGAGTGGTTTTTCCCAAAAAGTTAATTGGGCCAACCAGCAAGCTGTTGTTAAAAAGTTAGAAGAAAGCCCAATAATAGAATTACTAAATGACTCTAAATGTGTGGAAAAGAGTTAACTAATCAATTATTTTTCACAAACTGCAGGTTGAAAAGGTAACAAATGTTAAATGATGCAATAAACTTATCTCA
This sequence comes from Thalassoma bifasciatum, assembly GCA_008086565.1. Lineage (NCBI taxonomy): Eukaryota > Metazoa > Chordata > Actinopteri > Labriformes > Labridae > Thalassoma > Thalassoma bifasciatum. Next base: position 55,678 of record RPOG01003569.1, on the reverse strand, counting down.
GCTAATTAGTTGAAGGCTGACAATTACTAAACTCAGAACAAAAATTGAGGCAGTTTGTGTTTGGTAGATTATTTCTCTGCTGTATTAAAGTTTCTTGGTAATAAATCTTACAACAAGCTGTTCGGCATTGGCAGTGATTTGGCAAATATCTCATGGGCCCAACCCAAAATCCACTCAATTATCTGCTCATCCCACAAAATGCATGTATCTTGCATATGTGGCAACATTAAAAAGAGGAATAGGCTTTCCAGGAGTATGAGACTTTTTGCCAAGAAGCATTGTTACAACAAACAAAATGATAAACCAATCACAAGTTGCCACACTTTTTGTGCAAAACTTGATAAGGCATTAACTAAATCAGTCAAAGTGTAGTCAGCCAAAAATAAATAAAGAAAGATAAGTTGTTTGAAAACTAATGACTAAAGAAAAGAATCAAAAAGTGTGAATAGATTTTCTTTGCGTGGTTTTCATCCAGTTACTCATGAAAAAGTGTCTGATCTGTGAGAATCTGTGCAAAGCAGGCAGCAAAACGAGTGGCCTTACTGACTGTTCCTCCAGCAGACGTCTGTCAGAAAGTTCAGAGTTTATTCCCTGGAAGCAGCAGGCGGTAGGCTGAGGATGCTGAGCCAGTGTCGATCGCCCAGTGAGAGAGAGAGTCAGCCCTTTAAATAAGCTCTCGGACACACACACAAACACACACCTTACAGTCGTGACATCAGAGGAGGGGGGAGGGGTTTCCCTGACAGGTCAACCTGACAGAGAGAAAAAGAACGAAGAACCAACAATGATGAAAAACTCCACAGACAAGTTATCCCGATCATTTATACCAACTTTTTATTTTGGAAACTACTCATCAGTTCAGTTTTATATAAAACTATACCGGGGGCAGTTTAATCATCATCATGAATAAAACCTCATCTTGGTTTCAGAAAACCCCATCCAAAACCCTGTTTACATTTTAATAGTTTCAACCACAATTCACCGGAGCTTTGCATTAGTTCCTCTACATCCACATTCAGCAAAAAGACAAAAACCTGACTGATTTTCTTAAATCATGCAAAGAGTTTGTTTTCATTCAGTCATACCTTTCTCACTACATGATGTTGTTCAGCTTCATGTATTCTGCACTAAACTTTGATTTTTTTAAATTTAATTTTCTTAGGCACACCTTTTTATAGGCACACCTGAATTAACCCTTTTACCTTTTATTGATCTGCTTCCAACAAAGTCAAACCCAGGCAGAACAAAAATCTGATGCATTGTTTTCAGATTCTTGTGAACCGTTTCAATGAAGTCAGTTGCACTGTAAACAGAGATTTTGTTACAACTTAAACTTTGTAATAGTCATCACTTCATATTTCACGTTTTGTAAAAAGACATTGTCATTACTGAATTGATTTGAATTGAACCTCATCTCTCACCAATCCTTGTAACCATGAGTGAGGAGGGAACACGGTGGACATGAGACCCTGCTATACTGAGGGAGGGGGGAATCATGTAGGTGACACAAGCTGTCAACACTCCATAAAGTACATGATGGGCAGCCGCAAATGCCAAACCTACATGATGTACTTATGTACAGCATGGTCTCATGTCCACTGTGTGCCCTCCTCATGGTAACAAGGTAAAATGTAATTTTCAGGTAATAATACCATTTCTTACCATATATTGATGGATTGTTCTGTTAAGTTTTTTACAATTTTAGTGTATATTCTACAAAATTTTCCTGGAACCACAGCCAGTTTTATACCATGAAAACAACAGATTTTCTTTGCAGTGTAGAATCATAACTTGTAACAACAAATGATGTTAAGTACAACTAACTAGTGTCCATTATGTGAACAAATGATTCTGAGTGAAGATACTTATATGAACCGAAATATTATTGCAAAAAATTAAGGTTCTGTTGCGGTTTACAACTTGACCTATTAGGCATCAGTTTGTGTAAAAACTAAAGTGGTATAAGGCGACAGGTTACCGTACAATTTTCTTGTAAAGTCAGCTACTTTGGGTTAAGAGTGCGTGCTTTTCTTTGGAAAAGACTACACTTCCCATGAGCACCATCACCCACTACACTTAAAATGTGGCTATAAGCAAATAGATTAAAACAGGTATCAGTTCTAACCCATTTTTTTCATTATTACTGCAGCGTTTATAAAGATACAAAGCAATGAGGTCATGAGTTTTGAGACTAAACGTGACTAAGCCTAACTTGAGGGGGACATGTGAGAGTAAACAATGACACAAAGGATCTGGAGGTAAAGAGATAGCTTGACATATATGTCACATATATCATCTGCTGTCACTGAATTCTTGAGTTCTTTTGTTGATGTTATTTTTGTGATGTCAGTGAAGCCTGAGGGTAGATCTGGAGATAAATAGATCTTATGATGGAACAAAAATACAAACTACTACATCTCATTTTATGACTCCCCAACCCAAATCAGGATGGAAAAGATAAGCATTTAAATTAGAGTTCAGTTGATGGAAAAACCAAGACTGAAATTCCCAGCGTAGCATTTAAGGTTATTCTAAGAGAGAGGAAATATGCGGGGGAAGACATGCAGCAAAGCTTTTTTTATTTTAGTTTTTTTCAAGCATTTACATTGCAAACAGAAATGTTCAAATACAAAGTCTCCAATAGCTGCTGAGAAAAAACTCTCTGATATGATAGAAACGGTGCATATCCACCTTTTTGCAGATGATGTGATGTTGTTCATTTGTAAAGACAAAAGACTATGAGCAGCCTCAGTAATACTGGCTCAAGATTTAACTATTGTTCTACTTCCCAGCCCTAAGGGGATCTGAGCTTGGGCAGTGCCTAAAAAAATAAAGTCCTGGAAACAGTGGCCTGCACAGGCTTTTTGAACGTCTAATGAGAGGGGATTTTGGCGTACGATTTGTGCTCTAAAAGTACACTTTAGTGCATTTTTGGTTCCAAAGAGGGCACTGTAGTTTGTGTTTTTGCACCTAAGCGTCCACTTCAACATGTGTTTTAGCATTTTAGTGCGTGCTTTTTTAACAATTTAGCCAAGAAAAGGTCTACCCGCCTCCCAAGCACACCGCTACCTAGCACCATGTTGCAGATATGAATCTTTTTCTAGGCTCACATGATTCAAACATGACATCTAAGATGTAACTCTTTGCCTTCTGATGTCTATGTAGGTCCTTGTGATCCTCCATGTGCGATCACAAAATGTCAGTCTATGGATAATATGTTTCTGATTCTGTCTCTTGGTGCTGAAGTACTCAAGGTCAAAACGAGTTTCATTTACAAAGTGTCTGATTTCACACTTATGCAGGGATCACATAACACAATCGAGTAATCACCTTATGAGCTCACTGTGTAAGATTAAATGATTAGTCTTAAATACCTACTGCAACTTGGCCAAGTACCACTGCAGATTATACACCGTGCCCTAATCAAGGATGTGGTTTGGAAGAACAACATCTGGACGTTTTGGTTTCTATTTATAGTCCTCAGAGGAAGTGAGGCAATCAACATAAGCAATCTGGGATCCCATCTGTGGTCATAACAGATATTTGGCTTTAAGATCATGACAGGAGGTCTTTTATCACTGACTGCTGATGATGAATCTTGGCGATGGAGAAATGAGATATTCTGAGTGACATTATTGTAATAACTGGACTCTATTTCTGCTGTAAAGGTTGGCTTCTTGAATGGGTGTGTTTGTGATTTTCAGTACTCCCGTACTCCCTTTCAGTCAAAAGAACCAGGCACTTAGTTGGTTCTGATTACGTTCTTCTGAAGAAACAGTTTGGCTTTCCATTGGTAAGGAGTGAAGTTGAAGCCATCGCAAAATGTCAGTACATCACGGCACGAACTTGGTGGGTTGTTAGTGTCAGATAATGGGCATGTGTTAATGTTTATACGTGTTCTCTAAAGGCTCAAGTGAAGGCATCACCATCACTCGGTGGTTCAGCAGCCATGTCATGTATGTTTTGCTGCTTAGAATTGTGAGGAATGCTTTCATATTAGAATTACACAGAGTAGATATGTTGTTTTGATGGTGTGGTTACGGCCAACAATAACCCATCCATCCATCCATCCATTTTCTTAAACGTCTATCCTGCTATTCAGGGTTGCGGGTGGCTGGAGCCTATCCCAGCTGTCATTGGGCAAGATGCAGGGTACACCCTGGATTGGTCACCAGTCAATCGCAGGGCTGACATAGAGACAAACAACCATTCACGCACTCACACCTATGGGCAATATAGAATAACCAATTCACCTGATGTGGCATATTTTTCGTCTGTGGGAGGAAGCCAGAGTACCTGGAGAGAACCCACGCATGCACGGGGAGAACATGCAAACTCCACACAGAAAGGCCCAACTTGCCCTTGGGGAATCAAACTGGCGACCTTCTTGTGGTGAGGCTGAAGCCCTACCCGCTGTGCCACCATGCAGCCCCAACAGCAACCTAAAACCTGAAAAAAATTAACATCAAACATGGAAGTTTTGAACAAGAAACTTCAACAAAATAACAGATGATTCAATTGTAAGTTTTTTGTTTTTTTTAAATGGCTGTTTCCCGCCAGTCCTTTGGTCACGGTTTGTGCAAGCAAAGAGTCGGCACTTACGAAGCACCAGGTTTTGGCACCAGGAGCTGATGTTTTGTCACAAAGAACAAGTGCTAAGTCAGTCACCTGCTCTATTGCACAGATGCACTTCAGCACCTGCCTCATTCCAAGAGGTTGCTGCTTGTTTACATCATCGAAAACATCAGCTACAAAACCTGTTAATGTTCATGATGCAGCTGGTTTTGAATGCAAAAGCAAGAAAATCCATACAGCAGGCTTTCCTGCGGCCGTGGCCTCAGGACTCTTCATCCTGTCCTCGTTCTATCACTCTACAGTTCTGGTCTTTGTGGAGCTCAGGGTCGGCTCGGTTGTGTTACCGCCAGGAGGGCTGTACCTGAGTTCAGGTATACAGGTGGATCAGACAGCAGGAATCCAGCTTGGCTAGCTCCCAGCATGCAGCTGGTAAATGAGGAGGGTGAGGACTAAAGGAGGAATGTAACCAGAGAAAAGGAGAAGACTTTAAAAAAGGCATCCAGAGTGTTAACTCATGATGAGGAAATGCTTTCAGGCAGATCTCTGTGTGCGGTTCAGAGTTTATTTAATTCACACAAACATTTTCAGACACATTTGTGGGAGTTGTTCCTGTGTGTGTGTGTGTGTGTGTGTGTGTGTGTGTGTGTGTGTGTGTGAGTGTGTCTGTTCTGTGATTCAGCTCTCACTAACACTAATAATCTTTCCCCTGTGATTGAAGCATCAGTCAAAACATTCTTGTTGCCAGGCAGATTTCTCCCAGCTGATCTCTATCAGGAGCTCTTTGTCTGAGAGCTCCACAGCTCTCTGAAGCTCGGAGGTGCTGCCGTATGAGGATACGAGATGGAACATTGGATAATTATTATTTCTTAGGGGGTGATGTGAACCACGCTGGCTCCTCTTCCTAGAAGGAAGGAAGTTGTAATCTTTATTAATAACATCCTGTGCTCCTCTTTGTAAGCCTGGGTTAAGTATCGTATAAAAGTCCACACTGAGCAGCTGTTGGAAGAAACAAACTACTAAACAACAAACAGTAGCGTTGTGAAAATGTAAAGTAACTTGATGTGATGAGGACGACCCTTAAAGCATGATTACAGTGACACCTGTGTCCCGAATTGGTAGTGTGTTAAGAGCTATAACTTGTGTGAAATGAAAGGTAAACATACAAATCTGCAGACTTGTGAAAACTAGGATGATAAAAGCTGCCTGGTTCCTTTTTATGGCACAGAAGGCGAAATCGAGCTTCTGACTTTAATTGAATAAAACTAATGGATGTGTTTTGTGTGTCTTGTGTGGACTGACGTCTTGTTATTACCTTTATATAACTTGTTCTCAGCTTTCTAATTGAGACCCAGAGCAGATGTTTGGTTTCTTTGGACATCTTTTATCAGATGGGCGTCCTGTGTGACGAGTAGGAATGTGATCTGTGGTGGGACGCTGATCTCCCACAGAGCTGCGAGACTGACGCTCGACTTAAGATGAAAGTCTAACGTTTGATCAGACCAGCATGCCCGTGGACATTCTGCCTCTAAATTTGACACTTTTTCATCATTAGTCATGATTTGATAATAATACAGCACTTTACCATAAGATATAATACACCACTGTATAAGACACTGCAATGTAAGACAGGTTGTGATACAGTCTGTACCATAACACTCAATATTATACTACAAAATATAATGACATAATATTATTAGCGATGCGGCAATACAACATTAGCTATGATATGATGAATATGATGCTCTACAGTAACATTTTGTCAGGTAGTGACACTGAGGGCACATTCACACTGGCCGTCCATACTGTGTTATACTCAAACACATTGCCCCTACACAGCGCCATCAACCCCTGATCAGTACGGTTTCAAAAAGATATGCTGAGTGACAGTGGATGAGAGTGCTCATGGGAAATGGAGTCTTAATGCTAGAAAAATACAACTGATTCCAGCCACAGGTGTCTCTGTAAACAACACCAAATAGATAGCAAAACATAACATAACCATAGACCGTATAAAACATGTCACCCGTCTGTTACTGCAGCTCCGTTTTGAGGCTAAACGGCGGGTGCGGCCATATTGGAAATGGGACGAGTGACGAGTGCCCAAACTCACAGCTATTGGGCGCCCGTCAGTCACGTGGTCTGAGCTGTGGCTCTGATTGGGTAAGCTCTCCATCCTAATATCTTCCAAACGGCCGAGTTAGAAAAAAATTCACCCCCCTCACAGTGTGTGCCGTTAGTGAAATTAGCGATCCAGACGGGAGACAGAGTTTGTACCAGGCTTTAAATACGCTAATTTCAGCTCTGAAACGGCCTTTTTCCCGTCCACTTGCACAGGACTTCCGGTGCTTCTGGAGCCAGCCTCAAGCGGTCACTGGAGGAACAGCAGCTTTTTATCACTTCCGTGTTGTCTCATTTTTTCAGACCGGAGGTTGCCGCTTGAACATAACAACATAACATAATACAACATAAACCTCTAATCGCCTCACAATGACAGAGTTACAGTTGCAAACAGAATAAACAAAGTTCAAACAAAATAACAAAAAGAATTATAAAAATAGAATAATATATTAAGAACAACTAGAAAAAAGTATGGACTGATCAATTTAGCTACAAGAATATATACATGACCAATATACAAGCATGAAATGGGCACAGAATGATAACAAAAGTCACAAAGTCATAACACTGGCGGTTATATGGTGTGACCACCACTGGAAGACTTGCAGTATCTCTCAGTGAGACGCTGCGGTTGAGGAAAACTGTCTCTGAACAAGCGTCCCAGTGAGTCTTTTGCAAGAGCTGGGACACGTTGACCATCAGAGACCACAGCTTGACCATCACTCTCCTGTCCATGGGACCACAGGGTTCAGAGGGCAGCCAAGCACAGAGCTGGTCTCTGTCACCAGCCTGTTCAGCCTGTTTTAAGAAACACTAAAAGCTCCAAAACTAGTGAGGAAACTGTCTGTGGGTGCAGGCAGAGCATGAACTGCCTCTTCTTTGTCTTCCCTCTGATTGATTGAAAGTGGCAACCAGTGCAAAGAACAACCACTGCCCCCTACAATAAATCACTTTGTGTTGATATATCTGTATGTTATTGTTCAGCACAATGTCAATATAACATAAAAAGATGTCAATACTGGTGTATCAGCACAATGTGATCTAAAAACATCACCAAAATCTGATTTCCTGTCAACACGTCTCAGGAATGTATCACTTTTTCAACAGCCAGTCTGTTGGTTACAGTGTCCTTGAACGCACCAACAGGATGCAGCTCTGTTAAGAGAAACCAGACGGCTTCACTTTCCCCACAGGTTGATTCTTGAACAGGGACCTGAACCAGCAGCTGCCTGTGGGGAAAGTAACCGACCTGATGGATTACTGAAGCAGGTCCCTGCATTTTTCTCAGCGAGACCTCTGAACACCTGTATCATCTTCCACCTGGATTAGTGTAAATGCTCCAAATATCTTCCCCTGATAGAAGAAGTCTCTTTCAGAGCGGCAGACACCTGATCGTTGTGTGTGTGTGTATGTGACAGAGTCCTCTCAGAACAATCCGCTCTTTGTGTGATCGTGCACAGGAGGACCGGACACCGTGTTATCTGGGTCCTGCAGAGACCGTGCACTGATGGGTCAGACTGTTAGGTCTCTGTGGGCTGTAACGCTGCACGCTGACATGGTTTCTGTGAACCATCAGATCAGGATGACACATTCAAGCATTTCAGATTCAACATCTGATGGTCAACTGAGGTCACAGGACGGGAGCCAATCAGGTGTTTTTCTATGAGAAAATACGAATCAGTGCTTTTGAGATCAGTAGGATGATCCCAAGAGAAGAAAAATCTATCAAAATCTCACAGGAAAAACTTGATGAATTGAGTGCATCTGGAGCTGAAATCAGTTTTGCAGGTTTGTGCAGAAGCTTGAATGATGCATAGTTTGATTGCAGTGGTTCATAAAGTATGCACAGGTCTCTAACTTCTTTACTTTTTGTGCTCTTTGTCATGTTGCAAGCTGGAGCTGCAGTGATCCAAGAAAAATCTGATGCTGAAACTGATCATCGTCGTCTAACATGTCATTCTTTTAGTTTTCAGTGGCGCCTCGCTGACTGCGGAGGAACAACACAGGACAGGTTTTAGATGTCTCCTCTTTTCTCTCTGGTGTCTTGTCCTTTTCTTTCTGTCCTCCTTGTCTTCCTCTTTCTCTCCCGAGAGCTTCAGACCTTGAGAAAAACGAACACCTGACGGTAAACAAGATGAGGAGTTTCATGAAATGTTGGGTCAAATCCTACAAAAACAGAACACAGAAACAAACCCTTTACTTCAAAAATTAAGTTATACATTTATTATTTACCACATGCCACTTCTCCTTTACACTGAGTTAACATATGTGGAATATTTGACCTCCTTCTTCTTGTTTTAAGATCTGAGACTACTTATCAAGGCCATCTTGTTTTTAGATATATCAGTTTTATTTCAAGATTTCTAGTCAAGTGAAATTATCCTGCTGCATAGTCAGATAATTTCACTAGTTTTAAGATATTTTTCCATCAAATTTAGTATTTCACAACAATTTTTGTAGAATTATATATATTTTTGGCTTTTTTGTGCCTTTATTGGACAGGAGAGAGGACAGTGGATATAGTAGGAAAGGGGGAGAGAGTGGGGAGTGACATGCGGGAAACAGGCAACAAATCGGAGTCGAACCCAGGCCATCCCTTCAAGAGCCAACCTCATGGTGCGTGACCTTATCCACAAGGCCCCTGACAACTATTTTTAGGATGAAATGCAAAGGTTTTGTTGTATTTCAGGCTCTCAATGACACAGAAAAAGCGTTCTATTTGACCCAAAATGTAAACTTTTAAAATGGCCTCCAGAGTGGATTTTTTTCATGAGTTGTGTTGTTGACAGCAAGGAAATGCTGAACCCGTTGTCATGCAAACAGCCCCTACACTTGTAACGCCAACTACAGGCCTGGCATGTCTACTAAACTGTTACCGTGGAGATGAATGTTGTTTATACTGCATTTTTTGTCTTTTCAGTCAAAACGTTGTCATATTGACAAAGCTTGAGACCAGATACAACATGTAGGTCATTTCATGATGGTGTCATCTATCATAGCTGTCAAAAAGCTGGAAAAAAAAGGCAGCACAAACTTTTCCTTCGTGTGCATTTCAGCAAATCACAGCACATGTTGCATCCGGTCTGAATGAGCTAAGACATGACGTTGGAAGTCAAATTGGCAGGAAAGATATAAAGGGAGCCTTATTTATTCTATCAAAGCATCAAATTTTATCCCTGTTAAAGGACAAAAACATGAGTTGAACTGCTGGGTGAAATATGGAGGATTCAATTTCTAACTTTAAGTGTTGTTGGTCAGATTCCAGCTCATCATTCAGCTGCCTCTCTAATAAAAAAAGGACCAACAGTGAAGTTTAATGAGTGTTGATTTAAGATTCTAATCTCATGTTGTTCCTCACAGAGAGTCAGATTAATGTTGTTCCAGCTAATGAAGGAGAAGAGGCATGAAAACATCCAGAGCTGGTTTTAATCTGACAGGTTTGTTCTGTGAGGAGAAAACAAATGAAACCGAATGTCTCTGAGCTGGAGGTAAATATTATCCTGAGGAAGACAAACTGTTCTTTGTGTTTTAGGCTGTAGTAAACATGTCAGCCTCCGGGGGCAGCGCTGTAGCTTCAGACTCTTAATCTGTGTTTCTTTAACCCTGGGGGACCGTTTTTTTTTTTTTTTTTTTTTTTTTTTTTTAAAAATCTGTGTTACATAAGAGAATTATGATTATCACAGTTAATTAACCCTGAACACTGGCAGCTTTAACAGGGAATTAAAGAGTTTCTGATTTTTTTCTCGGCTGAGTTGTAGCTTCAACAAGCTTGAAGGAGAATATCAGAGTGTTCCCGAACACTTCCTCTCACCCTGCAGACAAAAATGAACCCCCCACATCGAGCAACGGGTGGCTGACTGTCACGAGAAGAAGGAAAACTTAGACTAATGTGTGTGCAAGTCTGTCTGCACGTGTAGACACCAGTGAGCTGGTGTAAGGAGACGTCTCTGTTTTCTCAAGGATATCTTTACCCTAGTTTAGCACATAGACTGGAAGCAGGTTGAAACTGTTTGCATAGAGCTGTAAAAATAGAAATAATCCACCTGAGCCTGCACATGCATGATGGGTTTCTGTTGTGGACACAGTGAGAAGAGAGAAAGTGAGACTTTGACCCTCAGACCTCCTTCTAGGAACTCTGCAGGAGGTGATCTGCTCCTGTAGACTCATCTGTTCCTCCCTCTGATACACGTGCCCTCACTGATATCACAGCGTTTCACAGTTTGTGATCTTTGTACTGAGGTTTAGAGAGTCTGTAGTTAATCTGGACACATTAAAACTGCTTATTTTTGTCCTATTTTAGGGTCTGAGCGATGATAAGTTTCCAAAATGTTGGGAATGTTTAGTAACCAGTGTTGGGCAAGTTACTCCCATAATGTAATACATTAAATATAAGCAGTTACTGTCATCTGAAAGTACCGTAAATCACACTTTTTGCATAGTTTGGCTGGTCCTGCGACTTATTCTCATGTGCAACTTGTATTTATTAAAATGTATAATTTCACATGTCCCTAAATGTTATTTTGCTGTATTTTCCTCTATGGGCGCAATATATTTTGGGGTCACTGTGTAAATTCTAGTAAAACAACTCATAACAAGCTAAACTGCATTCTAAGACTCGTTACTGGTACATTATCAAAATTTTATTAGTAACCCATTATATTACTGAGTTACGGCAACAAATAATACATCACTGTAATGTGTTACTTTTGCAATGCGTTGCTCTAACCAACACTATAAATAACTCTTCAGTCTGCAGGCAGCTTCACTTTTCAGCAGAAGTATCAAAACCTGCAGTTCCCTGAGTGTCCACTAGAGTGTCCCCAGCAGTGAGTCAGTGCCCATAGAGCCCCATGCTACAATAAACTGCAATTATCTGAGTGTGTGTAGTTGTGTGTGAAGGATTTTTTTATGTGTCTGTATCTGAATCAGATGACAGCATTCCTTCACTTCTTCCTCTGTCTCCTCCCTCCTGTTTTTGCTCCTCATTATTTCAGCTCCCGGGTCATTAAGTCAACACAACAGAGTCGACATCAGCGACACTGAGCTGGGATTAACTCTGTGTGTGTGTAAGTGTGTGTGTGTGTGTGTGAGAGAGAGAGAGGGCGGGTGGTCTCTGCAGTAGAAATAATAGAAACAGGAGCACGTGTTTTCTCACACAGAGCTGGACTAACAGAAATAAAAGCACGCTGGTTTCATATCACGTTTTTTTACTTGAGGAAAAAAAAAGACGCCTGGGAGGTTCTCAGTCATGATTTCACATCCTTTCACTTCTTTTTATAGCATCAAATAACTAATTCAAAGTTAACATTACAGAAAAATTATAAGAGCATTTTAGGGCTCAGTGTCGACAGAAGTAAAACAGCTGTTTTGGAAATAAATTTTTGGTCGTTTTATGCCTTCCTTAATTTGTAAAAACCACAGAACTGTTTTATTTCCCAGACTTGTCACAACACATAGGCACGCACTCACACAGAGAGATTAAAATATCTTGACGACATAATCCTCAGGTAGTTCTCTTTGTTTTTGTAGGGACACAGGAGCAGATCTGTACCACACTGTGCCAGCCTCCCTCTAAAGTAATGTATGATGTGTCTGTGTTACACACAGCTCTCCTGCTCCTCTGACCTGTTGGGAAACTTTTAACTCAGCAAGATTAGGGCTGAAAGATTTGCAAAAGTAATCTAGTTGTGATTTTTTTCCCTTAATTACAAATATGATTTATTGTGCGATTATTTTTAGGTTCCTCAATCTCAAGTGTTGTTGATATCAATTGCTGTATTAGAGGGGATGATATTTATGTTTTTTATTATTCTCGTTTTGAACAAGAACGAAACATACATGAGGAAGAAGAGTGGGATGATTTTCAATGATTGGGACTTGCAGATAATGAAAATGCAAAATTCAGTGTCTCTGAAAATTAGAATATTACATCAGATAAATAAAAAAGGATATTTTTAACAGATATGTCAGGCCTCTGAGAAGTTTTGCTTTTTGAATTTTCCATTTCTGCCTCCTTAAACTTACTTTTATTACTACTTATTGCTATTTTTGCCACTTTTCACCACGTAGATTGTAGCTTTAGCAAAAGTAGTCCTCAACAATTCGACTCGGGTTGAGTAACAATGGTGTAGAGCATAAAACATTTACCGCAAAAAAGTTGTCTGGTATTCTGACACATTTCTAGTTAAAGAAATATTGCACTGTCTGCGATTAGAATATTGCAGCAGGCTATAATGTGAGGTAATCTAATTTACAGTTAATTGCCCAGAATCATTCACAAAGTAAATGTAACAACAACCATGTAACTTCGTTTGGGTTTTCGGAGAGGCTCACCGTGCTTTCTCCCTGCCCAGAAACATCCTGAGGCAACATAAACATCAACATACAGGCAGAGAAGAGGGTTGAGGCAGATGGAGGCAATGACACACATGTACAGAGGCCCATAGATGACGACTGAGCTGGGTTATTCCCGTAAAGCTGACATTTTATTTTTTTTCGGAAAATCCGGCAGACCCTACCTTTACTTTCTGACAATTTTCTATGAGTCAGTAAATGGAGAATGAAGCTGCTGTGAATTTAGACTTTAGCTTTATTAGTGCTTAGAGACAGAAAGTAACGCGAAGACAGGAAATGTTTTAGTCCATTTACAGTTTCATATAAAACAACTGGAATACAGAGATCAGCTAAGAGAGAGAGAGAGAGAGAGAGAGAGAGAGAGAGAGAGAGAGAGAGAGGGAGAGAGAGAGGAAGAGAGACAGGGATTCACATGTTGTGGGTGCTCTCCTCACTTTTGGCCAAGTTGGGAGAGCTGTAGAGACAAAAATCAACACGTTAACAAAGAGAAGAAATTCAGATCAATACCAAACCAGAGGAAGAGGTGTGAGCAGGTGTGTGTTTTTTCTCACCTGTTGGATGAACTGAGCAGCATTGAAGAGTTCACTGCATCCATAAATAACCTTCCTCCCCTGTTTAATCTGAAACACACACACACTCAAAAATGAAATCAAATATAAAGTTTGTGAGTGTGACAGAAACATTTGTATCGCAGGTGTCGGAGTACCTTAGCGTAGTCTGCTAGGTTCTGATACTCGATGTAGTTTCCTCCTCCAACCACAAACACGATAGCCTGAAACACAGTCACATGATCACACAGCTGCTTACAGATATCTGGATCTGTGATGAGCAATGTTTCCTTTCTCTCAACTAATCAAACAAATTTAAGTCCAAAGAAACTCTGCTCACCTCCTGAAACGGGTTCTTGTTCCTGGGGATGGAGCTGAGGAGGAGAAAAAGAGGAGAGATGATGATGGTGAGACACTCCCGAGACATTTATGAAGTGAAGTGATTATAAATGTGTGTCAGAGTGATACCTCTCGCTGCCTCGAAGCATCTTTGGGTCGAAGTATCTGTAATCATCTGTTTCCTGCAGGAGTCAGAGACAAATGAATGTCAGCTGAAGCTTCACTCTGAAACTTTCAAGAAAATATATTTTTTTGTATTTTTGACAGTTATGTTTTTTTTATGCTTAGTTAGAATAACTACATGCTGACTGCAGCAAAGATTTTCACACGTGGTTAGAGACCTGTACCTGTCACTTCACCTCCTCACTGACATGTTGAACTATTCTCTTCAAATAACACACACACGCACACACACACACGAACAGGCACACAGACACTCCACAGATCTGATAGAGAGAGAATGAGAATGTTTCTATTTCTTTCATCCTCGTCCCAGTCCTTCCTCCTCCTCCTCCTCCTCCTCCCTCCGACTCACAACAGGATCTTTGTTTGTCGTCTGAAACTCCAGACGCTGAGAAACATGCAGAGTGTGTGTGTGTGTGTGTGTGTGTGTGTATCAGCAGAGTCAAACGACTGCATGAGATGAAGAGCATTTTAATGTTCTTACTCGTTAAACATCCTCACTGATCCATGTGTGTTAAACTGAGCGTGAGTTTAACCGTTATGCCACCTTACACACAGAGACACACACAAAAACACACCCTAATGCGTGTCAAGTCGATATCCCAGAATGCACTGCAGTGTGTCATTTAAAGCAGAGGTGTTCTGAGTTTTTCTCTCATTCCTCCACTGCTAAATCTAAAATTAAGAGTTGTTCTTAAGATCCTCTAAAACAGTTTGAGATAAATTGAGTCCAAACAAGAATCACAGACAGAAAAACTTAAACTGTGAGTTTAACTTATTTTTGAAGCTCTTGAAGAAAGCCCAGTCTTACATTTACATCAAAAACATTTATAAATGTTCTTCACTGGAAATTACATGACAAAAGTCAACGTAAAGTGGTTCACATATTTTTCAATTTTTTTTTTTTGAATAATGGCGATGTGATATAACAAGAAATAAAACTTACAGGATGAGACTTCATCTCCATCAGGTTGTCCAGGATCCGAGTGACGGGAAGGTTCTGGAAGAGACAATTGAAGGAAGGAGGATTAAAGAAGTGAATTTTTTACCATTGAATTAAATGACACCTGAATTGTGAAAAAAATAATTGCTTGTTATTCGCATTCATAATTTTTTTGTTTTTGAAGAAACAAAAAAATACAATTGCCTTAGCACATTATTAGATTTTTCTAAAAGGAAATTCAGTTGCAATTCTTATATCTTGAAATAAGATTTTTCTGGACTTGTCAGGTGAATGTGGCTCAAATTCAGTCCAATAAGACAATTTTTAAACTTAAAATGAGACCATAACACTTGGTTGGATTCATTTTTTTCTGGCCAACAGATGTCAAAGGTTAAAAGTCATAAAGCTTAAAACTTTAATGAACATGTAATTAAGGCCGGAGCTTGACCCCATCGTCTGCTTCTTGGACCTTGCAGCTCTAATTTTTGGTTTTAGTCAAAGTCGTTTCTCTTTTAGAAGAATAGAATCCACTGGTTTGGGCTTTTCTTCTCATATCACGTTCTGTGCCAAACTGTTTGAATTAATATTCGTATCATTTTCACCATCTAGGTCCTACAGTCTTTCAAGTTTTCAGTTTGCTTTTTAGAGTTTCTGTTTTAATCTTTTTGTTATTTTTGGACACTCAGAAATTTGGAGACGATTTTATTTTTCCATCGCTTGAGACGTGAGCGAGGAAGAAATCTGTAAATCTGTGTCCTCGCCTCCATCCAGTTCACTCAGAGAGTTTGTGATGTTTTGACTTCAGCTGGTCTGAGTTCAGCTCCTGGATGAAGAAAACAGACTCAGTGTGTGTGTGTGTGTGTGTGTGTGTGTGTGTGTGTGTGTGTGTGTTGGAGAGGGTTACAAATGACTACATGTTGGTGCCAGTTTCACCCTGAAACACCCCTTCATCATCCTCCTCCTCGCTGTCATCATCACCATCACAACTGGAGTCCAGGAACGAAGAGTTTGCAGTGACATTAGGAGCGTTTGATTTTACCTCAGAGCAGACGCAGGCGAGTGGAGTGTGTTGTTGTGATGGAGAAACAGGTTAAATAAAGCATGAGGGGACCTGCTGCTAAAGATGTGTTGTCTCTTTGGAGTTTTGATTGACCTTAAGAACGTCTCCAATCAGACTTTGGGTTTGTGGAGTTTTGAGGATGTTTTCATGAAGTGACGCTGCAGAAAGTTGTACTCACATGCTGTTTGAGCACCAGGTTCTTCACTCCCTCCATCACAAACTGAGAGCCCGTGTTCATCACTCTGGAAAACAACCTGAGGGGAGGAGAGGAGGAGGTGAGAGGAGAGAAAGGGTGGGCAGGAGAGTGAGAAAGAGGAGGAGGAGGACAGGGTTAGGCTGGTAATCTCTACCAACGTATGAATTATATCCATTGTTGAGAGGTTTGCAGCAATTTTTTGAGATGAGACAGAAACTTTTCAGAACTGTTTTTTTGACAAATTACCCCATAGGTTTGACTCCACTGTTGCCGTAGTTTGCTGGGGTGGCAGCCATCTTTGTGAACGCCCTGTGAAGTATAAGAGAAACACCAACACATGACGACTCTTCTCGTGTCTTGTGTAACTTACTTCTAATATATTATAGGATAAGAGTTAAACAACAGAGAAACAGACTCACTTCCATTGTTTGATGTAGTTTAGAGGTGAAAGGTCGCAGCCTGCGTCCAACAGCGCCTTCTTATACTGCTCCAAGTCAGACTGAAACACACACAGCAGACCTGTTAGCATCGGAAAACAGGTTGGTATGAATTTCAGTTGAAGTCAAGGTGACGCCAAACACCATTTTTAAGCTGCCTTATTGGAACCTCATATTTGGCAGTTTGGTGTAAGCTAAAATTTCAGATACTCATTGTAATGTCACTTCACTTACTGATATTCAAATTAAAAATCTCCAAAACTAGACATACTGTTGAGTTCAGGGACTTCAAGCCTTGTAGACGTCGCCGGGTATAACCCCCCTCACCTGAGTGTTACCAAAATAGTCATCCACACATAAGCAGGCAAATCAGTGAATGAATCTCATTCTGTCAATTCTGTCAGATTTAAACATGGCATCAGGGTCTCGTTTGGATTGGTATTCTTGTAAACATAAATAATAAGATGCACTTGAAGAAATAAGAAAGCAAGAAGCATTTGCATCAATGTTAAAACTAACATGCCCCGCATGATGACGTGTGACATAAATGGCTTATTTTGTCACAAGCTGTGATTTTTGAGATCCAAAATCTCCAGTTACTGGCGTATCCATGAAATCATGAAACTAGAGTTTTCCAAAATCTTCAGTTAGGCCGGAGTTTTCAGAAAAGATTGTTTTTAGTGACTTGGGACGACAGTTTAGTGTGGATGATAGGCCTATAAATGTACAAAAACATACACAGTTTCTAAGTTACCCGACTACTTCAATCAATCAAAGACAGGTGGGAGCTGCAGGTTTTGGCAGTTCGAATTAAAGACTCTTAAAGATGTTTTTAATGCCACTTTGAATGAAATTTAAGTAATCTATTTAAGACTAGAATATATAATTTCAATAAATTTCAGGCCTTAGTTTTAAATACATGAATTTCAGACTTTTTGAGACTGTTTAAGGATATGTCGAATCCCTGATAGAGGCCACACCTCCAATTCTAACTCAATCAATCAATCAATCAATCAATCAATCTTTATTTATATAGCGCCAAATCATAACAAACGTTATCTCAAGACACTTTACAAAACATTAGCAGGTTGATACCTGTTAATGTTAGAGTATTTAGTTATTTTATTAACAGAGACCCAACATCAAGACAGGATAAGGAATCTTATCTCATCTTGATCCACCATGAGTGTAGCACTTTGCAGCAGCTTTTAGCAAGTTACAGTGGCAAGGAAAAACTTCCCTTTAACGGGCAGAAACCTCGGACAGAACCAGACTCATGTTAGACAGCCATCTGCCTCGACTGTGTTGGGGTGAGAGGGAGAGAGAGAGAGAGAGAGAGAGAGAAAGAGAGAGAGAGAGAGAGAGAAGAAAAATTGGAGAACTGTCCAAGCCACAGCAGCAGCTCCCTTTAATCCTTCAGCTTCTGCAAACAGGTGAATTGTTTTTAATTTAGCCGAACAGTTGTTTTGAATAGAGAGCCTTAGAGATACAAAGTGTTTTTTCCACCAATCTTTAATCATGTTTATTTCTGCTCTGGAATCTTAACATTGGTTTTCTATGGGGACTGACTCACTGCTGGAGGCAGCACCTAGTGGACGCTCAGGGAACTGCAGTTCATAGCATACTTTAGCATACTGCTCATTTTCAGCAGGTTGAAAAATTCCCCCCTTCAACTGTTTCCTACCTACAACTAGCAAAGGTGATGTAAGGTGTATTGTTTTCTCTTCACTGGCCTCCTGACCAGACACTCAGCAGGAGCCACTGAAAGATTACACAACAGCCGAGCCACGTGAGACACAACTGTGAGAGAAAGAGTGTGTGTGTGTGTGTGTGTGTGGTTGTTTTCCGTAGGACTGAAATCCCACCACATCGCTCAGAAACTCCCACAGCTCTCTGGAGACTCTGAAGCTGATACAGCGGGGAGAAAAGGGTGAGAGGGAGGTCTGATGAGGGGAGAGAGATCAAAGAGAGGGGAGGGAAAGGAACAGACATGAGGCCAAGAGGGAGAGAGAGAGATGACCACAGATGACAGGGAGAGAGGGAGGGAAAGAGAGAGTGGGTGGTGATGAAGGGTGAGGAGGTAAATCCAGGGTGATCCATCATTCAGGTGGATGAAAAGAAACAGGGAGACTTATTTCTTGGCAGAAGTGAGGGCTGTCACACTGTCTGTCTGCAGGGGAAGCTGAGAACGAGCTCAAACTCTGAATAAAAAACGCTGAGAATCAGAGTTTACAGGAAAAGTCTCACAGTGTCTGAAACGTGTTCTCATCACAGAATCAATAATCACCTGTCACCTGTCAGTCATCATCTATCAGAGCACTCACACAGGTGGACGTGGGTGTTGAAGTAAATAGGTTTAGAAGGAAAAAAAAAAAAAAAGCTCAACTCACCTCAGATATAAGATAGAATACAGCTCATGATGCTGAGTTCAGGGCTTTTAAGGTGAAATTGGCTCGAAAAACAATAATTTAGCCTTTTTGCCACCTTAAACCTAAAAGTAATTTTTCAACCAGAAGCACCAGGAACTTTTAGTCCCAGTTACCTCTCTTCAAGGAACTAAATGGTTCCCCTAGCCCACTGTTTTTTTCCCGATATTCTTGCTACTCGTGACAGCTTGTCAACTATTTTAGTCACCTATCACTCTTTTTTTTACCACTTTTTAACCATTTTTGATACTTTCCGACTATTTCCCAAAATATCTCTCAATCTTCATGCCACTTTCCTTGATTTTTTTACCATTTTTTGCCACTTAAAACTTACTTTTATTGCTACTTCTTACCATTTATGCCTCTTTTGACCACCTAGATTGTTGCTCTTGTAAAGGTAGTTTTCAAAAAATTGGCTCTTTGGCTTAGCAGAGTTGAGTAACACTGGTGAAGAGCATAAGACATCTGCTGCTGCTGCTGCTGCTGCTGCTGCTGCAAAAAAGTATTTGCTATTCTGACACATTGGAGATTTAGGAACTATTGCTCAGTAATGCAGTAGATGTTTTATGCCTCACACTAGTGTTACTCAATTCTGCTCAACCAAAGAGCCAAATAGTGAAAACTATCTTTGCAAGACAAACAACCTAAGTGGTCAAAAATGGCAAAAACCGCAACAGGCAGCATTAAACTAAGTTTAGGGTTGTATCAATGGTCAAAAAGCAAGAAAAACTGGGAAAAAATTGGGAGAAACCTAGGAAAGTAGCCAGAAAGTAGCAAAAAAATGGCCAAAAAGTGGCAAAAAGAAGTGGAAAGTGACTTTACTGGGCAAAAAGCAATCATGAGTAATAATATGAGTTGGATTAATTTTGCTAATTGTAATTGGAAAGTACACAAGTCCACAAAGAAGGAAATTTTCACAACCAGGAGCTAAATGTTTGACTCTGGTTCGTGCTGCCAATCTCACAAGCTACAGTTATTGAATCTTCCCCTAAGAAGTCACAAAAGAAAAATTAGACATTAAATTTTTAATAAAAGTGCCTTTAACTGAACTCAGCACTCATAACCTCATCGGTTGATGTCATTGAAGAGGTTTAACAGCATCAGTGCTGAGCGGCTCCATTGCCAATGCTCTACTTTACCTCCGTTGTATGATCTATGTCTGAGTAACAGAGACGGATGAAATAATTATTTCTACAGGTGTCTGAGCAGAGACATCAGCCCACAGCAGCTGCTGGATGCCTGGACTCAGACACCGACCGACTGACTGCTTCTGATGAGCGTTTGATTCAAACTCTTCCTGCTGCTTCGCGACTTTTGAAACCTGCTGACTTCTTCAATGAACAAAGCCGACCATGAGATACGTCTGATGGATGGAAAGAAGGAACTCCGGGTGTCTTTACGGTCACACTAAAGACAAATAACAGTCACAGTCTCTGTCATTTCATGAAGGATGTGTTACCTTTGCTGCCAAACTAAACCTCATCCAGCTGTGTTCCTGTTACAGAGACTGTAACAGAGCTCTCTGTTCTTGGAGGAACTTAGCGCTGGCTGAGCTATCTTTGTTCTACTTCTGGCTCATGATGAGATTATGGATGTTGAAGAGCCAAGATGATGCTTCTCGTTAACAGAAATGAAACGATGGATTGGTATGGAGTGGTTTCAGGGATGTGAAGGCACAGCGGACTTTAAACCGACTCTAAAAACCATTTCTGCTCTCCGCCAATCCACAGTCGGTGACGTAAGCTTCCCCTGAGCTGTTCTGGTTTCAGTGTTGGTAAAGTCGCCAGGTTAGGCTGATGGAAGGAAATGAAGCAAAGCCATGTGGGACACCAAGAAATCTGATTGAATTCCCCCAAAGATACGAATCTCACGAGGGAACGTTGAGATCTTCCTACACAACCTGAAACAGTCACCACATCCTGCCAGGGAGAAGCCACCAAAACCTGATGTTCTGCTGCTGACATGGTGTTCTCGTTGGCTCTTTCTGATCACTCTCACTCCAACCGAACTGTTTTGATGAAACTGACTTGCTCCAACCCGCACAGATGTTTTTTTACTATCCTTAGCCGTTTTTCCACCTCTGACAGTGCTGGAGGTCTGTATTGTTCATGACAAAGTTGCTTCATCTCGTCACTACGACAAAGAATAAGGAGCATTGTTGAGCTTTAATTCCTCTGTCTCCATAGATTGTCATCCATCCTTTATGTTTCTGATTTGTGCCTGAAGTAAACACCGAACCACAGGAGAGTCACACAAAGTTCCCTCAACAGTCACAGTTCTGTTCTTCGGTGTGAGGTTATATTTTGGCGGAGAGACAGTGACCACAACCCTCAGGTCTCTGTATCACGTCTGCTTTTCATACAACTCAGATAACTCTCGTCATCCACATCACAATAACTCATCCTGCTAGAGCTAAACTCAGTCTTGAATCAGTTTGATCAAAGTTTGAAGGTTATATTTTGGTGCATTTTTACCTTTATTGGATGAAGAGTGGGCGGAGGAGACGGCATTTGACAGTTAATTCTTTAACCCTGTGTTTTGACTGGTCTTACAGCCAGATCGCAAACAATTGTATTTTTAATTAGCTGTAGAAAATCTCATGCCTTTGCATGCTCCATACAAACAACATGAAGTAAATCTCACCAATGTCCTGATTTAGATTTATCAACCCCTTGACGCCTAATTTTGTGAATTTTATCACACCATTTTGATCAAGTCTGCAGCCGTGAGTGTATGCTTTCCTCTTTTTCCCAGTTTGTGCAAACTCAACACATAGTTAGGAACCTTCAGCAAGCACTGGTTTCTCATAGGACCAGTCAAAGTGGGACCTATATCCTGTTTGTGGAAACCCACATTGGGGAAAACAGAGAAATACTTGGAAGCTGCAAATTGGGGAAATTGCTGAAATAAGATAAATTGCGTGTTTTTATGTAATACATTTATGTTACACAGTTATTATATGTATTA
This sequence comes from Thalassoma bifasciatum, assembly GCA_008086565.1. Taxonomy (NCBI): domain Eukaryota; kingdom Metazoa; phylum Chordata; class Actinopteri; order Labriformes; family Labridae; genus Thalassoma; species Thalassoma bifasciatum. The sequence goes on along the minus strand of RPOG01003569.1, from coordinate 33,532 downwards.
TATGTTACTTAAATTAGCATCAGTTTGAAAGAAAAACATAATTAATTATTTTTTTATATAGTTGATTATTCTATGTAATTGTAAATGAAATCTGAGGGGAAAAATCTTAAGTCCACTGATCCTGGATAATGCGCCGTCACATTTTGTGATGCGATTGCACCTGTATGTTTAGCTCGTAGGTGTTAGCTCGGAGATTAAGATATTTGAATTTTTCACGTCTGTCAAGTTTCCTTAACTTTCGCACATTCATGTTTTGTCTTCTCTGTTTTATTTTGAAATTACTGACCCTTGTCTTTGACCCTTTGTACTCCCAATATCATAGGGGTAGCAATAAATAAGAACTTTGTTCTTTCAGCTGCTCCTTTCCAGTCATGCAGAGTTTCAATGTGTAAATATGTGTAATTTATCAATAATTGTAATATTGTAAACTCTCAAGTATGGGACAAATAAAATGAATGAATGAATGAATGAAACCCTTTGTCTCTTAGAACTCTGGTTTGTTTGTTTTGCATTTTTGTGTGCCCTTCTGTCCGCCTTGGTTCATGACAGAATTCTGTTTGACACAAAGTGCAAATTATATTAACCTGTCAGCTGAGCCATGGTAGAAGTGATGGCTTAACAACGATGTATTAAAAGGGACAAAGTTTATTTGATTAAAGCGTGAATTTTTGTTCTTGATTGCATATGAACTAACATCCTCCAGTTTCAAAGCAAAACACTGTTTGTTTTTGAAAAATGGCGCTCCCCACAGACTGAAATCAAATGTTCTCAAACTTACTGCCGGATAAGTTTTCAAACCCAAACAAAACGAAAAAGGAGCATCTTAGGATCTTAAATCGATTCTGCTTAGTGTGTTGGTTAGTTTGTGTAGTTGTCGTGTGTCAGGTTGAGTGTTGATCATCTCTTAAACTGATTCAAATCACATTCAGCAGAACAATTGAGACATCAGAGCCAAGTGTCGACGGTTACGGTAAAGCTGATGCGGTGACTCATGATAAAATACGATGACAGCTTCAATAACACACATCTGAAGACCACATCCATCAGAGCCGCGGCTTGGAAACCAAGTTTTGTTTTTGAGTCTTTGGAGATGCAAAGTGGTTCCGAAGTGAAAACATGTTCTTTAACTTGGAAAATATTTGAAGCTGTGTTCTGAAAGAGCCAGACTTTACTCATGGATGTTATTAGTTACACTTACTTAGCCTGCTGTGAAAGGAATCATTGTTTGGGCTGCACAATAGAAACCAAAGCACCACCAGAACAGTCTGCAGGTCTTTCACCGCATCGTGAAGTACGACACACCTGGGAAAACTTTCTCGACATCTTAAAGCTTCAACATGCGGAGATTTGTTGGAGGCGACTGTGTTTGGGCAGAAATCCAGAGCTTTGAGGGAAAAGTCGATGCACATATGATGCAACGTGTGTTGAAATTTGGGTTTGAAAGTGTGAAATCTTATCAGTGTTGAGACACTTTGTGTCTAACTGTTGACCCTGCAGTACACGAGGAGAGGATAAGAGAAATTAAGTAATTCATAGTGTGTGTGTGTGTGTGTGTGTGTCTTACCTCTGAAGGAGCCAGTGGTGCAGTGATGTAAAAGATAAGGAAGAGCCTCATTTTGTCTTCTGGAGTACCGGCTGATAAACACAAACATTTCCACACATTAGTTTTATTTGTGGGTATAAATGAGGTCACATGTGCATGAGTGTGCGTGTGTATGCATGTGTGTGTGTGCGTGTGTGTATGTGCATACCATCTGGGTCACTGATGATGTCCAGGAGTGATTTATCTAAAGTCGACTTGCTCATTAGTTTCTCTTCGTACTCAAAGTAAACGTCCAGTTTACGGCTCTGAGGACACAAAAGGAACAAGTTAGCTATTCACACTTTATCATACCATGCCCATTCAGTGTAATTCTAAATATCTGGAGTGTTTTCCTGCTGTACCTTGATGTGGTTGAGGACAGCCGTGGCCACGTTGGTGTGCAGATCGATCAGTCTTTTCTTCTCCAGCAGCTCCGGCAGAGAGCTGCAGCAGATACAGTCAACACTTCCTTACTGAACAAATTCAGTTTGTTTGACACTGAACGCAGAATCAGTGAATGTCTGTGATGTTTTAGGCTCATTAGAGTTATACAGACCTGACAGCTGAGGTGAGCTTGGCCGTGTTGTCCGACAGCATGCTGATGGCTCCTTCATCTTCTCCTTCTAAACCCTGCAGAGACACAGAGCAGTGATTAACACTCAAATAAAAGCTGACAAAGACAAACTCACAGCATCAGGCTCAATGAAGACCAGCTCTTAGAGATAGGGGTAGATGGTGAAATAATTTCTCTAAATGTTCTCTGTGTTTCTATTTCTTTCTTCTATATTTTAAATACCCTCAGACTGGTTTCACAACTAAAATAAAGTGATGAAATAAGAGGTTTAGAGGAGTCAGTGAGTTGTCCTACATCTTTGAATGCATCATCTCTTCAGAAGCAGCCCCGGTTACCTAGGTGACATCATCATAATTTAGGACAGAAGCTCACACCTTGGACCACTGATTTAAGACCAGCGTTTTTGTTTGTTTTTTTTGGTTAAAACTTAACTTATTAAAGTTTATGAACTTTGAAGGGAGTTCTTGTGTTCGCTGCTGCTCCAATGGCTACATGACGTGTTAGCAGACGCTGGAGCCTGGGCGAGCTTTTCCCTACTTGATTTCATGCCTGAAACCAGACCTTATTGTCTCCATTTCTTTTTATTTCCATGCTATACATGTAAGGGTTAATTCCTGGGCATATGCTTTTTACCCAGGCATTATTTAACCTGTTAGTTCCTGTGCTTTGAGTCCTGAAAAGGTTCCTGAGAAAGCCTCTGGTATTGATATGACCTCCGACCTAGACTTGTGGATTTTAATGACTCATCAGTCTCACCATGATGCTCTTCAGGCGTTTGACTTCATCCTCCTGAGCTCTGTAGGTGTCCAGCTCCTCTTGGACTGACTCAGCCACCTCTGGAAAAGGACTGTAAGAGACAGCAACACACCATTATACTCAACACTTCAAACCAACACATGAACCTCTGTTTTTTTTATCTCACAGTTATAAATAAAAGAATCATAGCATAGAAAGCTCAGGAGAACTCCTCTCAACATAGTCAAATCATTTTCATTCTGGTCCCAATCACAAATATAAAAACATAATCAATGTAGAGACAGAGTCTGTGAAGTTGTAACTTATATTGACTCTTCAATGCTACTATGTAGGAACCTTTTAAGAGAGATATTTTGCATCTCTATGGGAATATTCCTGGGAAAATAAAGATCAAATAAAAGACTTTAAAAATCCCCATGAGCACCATCACCCACTGTCTTTGAGACCTGACTCTAATCAAGATGTGCATTTGTTTTTACAGGTGAAAATACAAAACCCAAAACCAGTGAAGTTGGCACGTTTTGAAAATCGGAGACCCGGACTGTTGAACAACTTAAGCTGTACATCAAGCAAGAATGGAAAAGAATTCCACCTGAAAAGCTTCAAAAATTGGTCTCCTCGGTTCCCAAACGTTTACCGAGTGTTGTTAAAAGGAAAAGCGATGTAACAGTGGTAAAAATGCCCCTGTGCCAACTTCTTTGCAATATGTTGCTACCATTAAATTTTAAGTTGATGATTATTTGCAAAAGAAAATAAATTTTCTCAGTTTGAAAGTTAAATATCTTGTCTTTGCAGTGTATTTAATTGAATATAAGTTGAAAAGGATTTGCAAATCATTGTATTCTGTTTTTAATTTACGATTTACACAACATGCCAACTTCACTGGTTTTGGCTTTTGTACATGGAGAGCAGTTCTACTTTTTAAACCTACTTTACTTTGCTCAAGACAACTAAGCAAAGAGGTAATGCATTTATTTGAAGTTATGTAGTGCTTCTGTTTGAAATGTGACCACAAGTAAACTTTTAAGTTGTCCTGTAAAATCCTGGAGAGGAAATAGACTCATGGCAGAATAAATGTTTATAATGACACAACATAAAAATCTGCGTCAAATCTCTGAAGTGTGAAACTGTCTTAAAGTAAACAGCGTCCGTTTCTCTGACCTGCCCTTGTGTTTCTGCCAGAATCTGTCAGCAGCAGTCAGGTCGTAAGTCTTTCTGTTCTTCTTCTTTGGTCTGGCACCCGCAGGAGATGGCTCTGTCCCCTCAACCTCCTCCATCATCACCCTGTTCAGCTGGAAGTCCTGAAGAAGAGATTTGCACAAACATGGTGTCACATATTAAATGTCTTACACAGATGCTTTGTTGGTTGTTTTGCTGGGTAAAGCTGTCCACGTCTGCTGGTACCATCCACCGGTTCATCCTAACCCAAAAGATGATGTCATTTTCTGTCAAATAAATTGATTTCCCTGTAATTCTACTTCAAAAGCTGCGCTAAATCGAGAATGAAACCACCAGTAAAAAACAAAGACATCATCGTGTGCATGTTTATGCTTTTCCAAAGTAGATTTTGATAAAGGAACATAAAACCTGACCCAAGTCCAGCAGAGGGCGCGCACACAGAGCTAAAGCCACAGGCCAAACAACAGCTCATCGCTGTGAAAAACACCAAAGTAAGACCTGACAGAAGCCGAAAGGCAGCAGAAACCTGAATCATAATATTAGTGTTGCTACGGGAACAGAAGACGGATGAGGGCTGAGATTTAGTGCTGGGATCCTGTACCCTGCTGAGTTTGTGCTGGCTGTGCTTTTTTTCTTTTTTTTTTACATATTTGAAGGAAAGAGAGGAGAAAGATGGAGGGTGTGCAGCCAGTGCTTGGCCGTAGGGTTATTTGGATTGACATCACCACAACAAAAAGTAGACCCTCATCAGGATTCTGGATCTCTGAATCTGGACATTTTTCATCTTTCACTTAGGAGAAAATGAAAATGGAGAAAGATTTTTTCATAGCTGTTTCCAAGAAAAAATCAACAAACCTGAAGTCTTCTGAGTTTCTCAGTGTGTTGACATTAAGCAAGTCGATCCTAATCACTGTAAAGATCTAAGAACCTCAACAGTGGAACTCTGAAATCATAACCTGAGCGTCACTTTCAACTTTCAGCGGTTAAATTATAAAACATTAAACAAACAGCTGTCAAAAATGAATGTTCACTTCAAGAGACACAATAACAGAAGCAATCTGAAGTTAAGTGAGTTCAGGTTTGGGCAAAGATCCTCACAGAAAGAGGAAGCTCCACTCTGTTACACCAAACTAAAGTGGCTCGATCTTAATAGTTTTGGATCGAGCGGTGTCGGTTATGTCTGATTTTATTTCTACAGCTTTCTGTCAGAGAAGCGGATTTTCTCCATCGTTACTCAGGCTGCAAATAAACCTCAACACACACTGAATTTTCCTCCACTGAAGGAATAAAACCAGTCCTGAAAGATTAATAGCAGCTTTATGGACTTAAGAGGAGACATGTTTTTTTTTTTTTTACTGGATTTGCCAGGTGTGATGGTGGCAAAGTGTGTGTGTGTGTGTGTGTTGATGATGTATTACATAATGCATCCATGTGGCTCTACATTCCAGTGCTGTCAGTTTTAACCTCAGCACCTCAGTAGCTGACAGCATCCTGGCTCTGCATGAATAAATGTGAGACAGTGTGTGTGCAAATGTGTGTGTGTACCCTGGGAATCCCTGAAACACACACACACACACATACACACATCCTGTTGATAGAAAGAATGCTACACAAAGGTAAAGGTAAAGGTAAAGGTTTGTGTCCTTAAAGAGAATCTTTGGACGTCTTTTTCTCTTCATCGAAACTCCACCCTGAATAAACAAACTTCTCTCAGGGTTTAGTTTTCAGCTTTTTAAAGGAACATTTTAGCCTTTTTAACAGATGACCTTCCACACTTGAATAGGTGGCTTGCAAAAATAACTTCTTGAGACCGAGAATTGAGTGGTAACTGAGTGTGGAGATGTTTAAAAGCTCTTTTGTAAACTGTTAAAAATTAGAAAATGGAGTCGTTTTTCTGTTTCTCTGCTTTGTTTCTATTAGCAGTGCTCCCTCCCTCTCTTTGTTTCCACTCTATGTCCCTAAATAACCCCTCCCTCTCTCTTTTACTCACTTCAGCCTTGAGGTCCATTTAAGCTAAATGTTAAACACAGATATGGATACTGATGGAGCCTTCTGTCCACGCTCTTGTGTTTGTTTCGTCTGTATTTCTGTATATTTCCATAGAACTCACAGATGTGGGCTAAATGGAGCAGTACTGCTGCAAAGTTTTTGGAGAAAAACTTTGTAACTTGGTGTAAAACTCAAAATCTTTTACCCTCGGTCGCCATGTTTGTTTTTGAGTTTGTTGTTATAAACTTTTGAATCTGGGCTGCCCCCTCCTGGTGGATGTATTATACACCAGTATCTTCAGTGTAAAGGAAGTATGTGAACAGTGATGATAACATCATTTGGAAGTACATGTTTTTGCACGTAAAGGAAAAATGATCCAGATTCTGCCCTATTAAATCATTTTGTGTTGGAAAGTTGTGACAGAAAAGTGCGGCAACAGTCAGACCCTTGGAAGGAGACACCTTTTTGTAGTTTCTTCTACACTGAAGTGTTGTTGTTTGTACTCTTTCCTGTATATAACAGCATCAAATAAAAATGCAAACTGCCGGCTCACCAGGACGTCGTGGATCAGCGCCTGATAGGTCCAGGTGTGGTGGAGGGGCGTGGCCATGTCCACGTTACGATCAGCCAGAACAAACAGAGGCCTCTGGAAACTAAGGAGAAGAATAAACTGTAAATCAAACAATGACTCAAACAACACATAGAGCCCACATCATCCATCGTTGTTCCTGATGCACCACAGTGAGTGGATTTGTTCACCTGAACTGTCCGGCTGCCATGTTATCTCCAGTGAAGAGACTGTTTCTGGCATCCCGAAGGTTTTCACGGAGCTTCTTATCCAACTTCTACAACACACACAAACACAATGCAGGATGCGCATTAAGTACAGCGAGCAGTGTGGAGGTAGATGTGTGGGTGTGAAGGAAATCAGAGACGCGAGGAGGATAAGATGATTAATGGGGCAGCTTAGCTAGAAATTCCATAACGATTAGTCATTTCGGGATACAAGCATGAAGTCTGGTACAGGTAAAGTCAAAGATATTCCCAAAAGATGTGGGTAAGGAGGCATCAATAATTCTCAACATGGTGCCCATTCCAGCCATTTTTCAAGGTGGCTGCCAATGATAACTGTTTTCTTCTACTCAACTCAACTCGACGCAAGGGCAACACCAGGAACAGAGCCTGCTGCTTAATTTGAGTCAACACAGGGAGTCAAATGATACATTTTCCTATCAGGGATGGATATTTACTGATATCAAGGACCTGATCAGTTTAATTTGTCTAACATACCATCCCAGAGGCTAAAGGTTTGGTAAGAAATTGGCAGGGCTTGGATCAGAAATGGGTGCGGCTTAAACACGGGTTGTTTTGATTTTGTTTTGCAATTTTATATGACACAAAAATAAATTAAAAAATGGAATGGAAAATGGGTTTGAAATTGTTGTTTTTAAAAATGAGGTTGCTGTTTTTGAACCACAAGTTGATACAGTTTGGAAAAAAGTTACTTACTGCTACAATTTCATTTAGCAGATGCTTTTGTCCACAGCAACATACAACTGTGGTGAGCAATTTCTAGATTTCTGGGATTTAGTGTCTTGCTCAAGGACACTTCAGCATGTGACTAGTGAGCTGGAATCAAACTTACAGCCCTCCAATTGCAAGTCATTAACTTTACCTCTGAGCCACAGCCGCCCCAGTAAATGTGATCTTTTGTTGTCCTTTTTTATCATCCCTGATAAGGACATTGATGGGAAAATGGTTATCATAAGAGGTCATTTTGAAAAATGGCTGCCATGGGCACCATGTTGAAAATTCAGGATTCCTCCATATCTAATTTTCTTAGGAATGTCTTTGGCTATAGCTGTACCAAATTTCATTCTTGCGTCACAAAGCAAACAATTGTTGTGGTTATCTTCTCTACTAGATGGACTGTGTATTGAAATGAACTTACCACTGCCACCATTTCAGCAGCATTTCCTCTGGGACAGCGAATGATCGGCACAGCACCTGATCAACAATAACAGCAACAAAAACAGTTAAAAAACAGATTTAATGATTCCTGTGTGTCATTACATAGAAAACAGATTTTCATTCTGAGGGATCACTCGGGTGTTTAACTGAATGCTTCCATCTAGTGGACAGGAACAGAACAACACGGTCTCAACAGGCACAGGATAAGCAGAGTGCGTTAATTAGTCGATTGGTCTCCAGTGAAGACACACAGACTGACCGAGTGTGACGAAGAAACAGAAGAGAGAGTCCACGATGGTGTCCATGATGACCTCCATGTCTGTGTCCTTGATGTCTGCTCTGTTGATGGCTGCAGAGAGACACAGACATATTTAACTGTCACTTTATTTCACCACTTGCTTTTGATCCTTTCAGTCCCTTGTTGGTGTTTGTGTGTGTGTGTGTGTGTGTGTGTGTGTGTGTGTGTGTGTGTGTGTGTGTGTGTGTTACCGTGGTAAGAGATGAGCTCCTTTTTTTGATGGCAGAGCACAAACATGTCGTCTTCCAGAGTGATGAAGTTCAGGTACTGATCATACACCTAAAAAAAAAACACAAAATCACTTTTAAATTTCTGCTGATGTGTTAAATATAGAATTCAATATTAGAAGAAACACTGATATTGTTCCTAAATTAGACATTCACTCCTGATTAAGCCATAATAACCTTGGTGACTTGGCTGACGGCGTTAGCAGCCAGAGCAGCATTGGCGATATCCTCCAGTTTACTTCTACTGATGGCGGAGATGAAGTTCAGATAATACGACTCATAAAGCTGACTCCTCAAGTCCTGCACATACACATATCATGAATTCATTATGAGTTTTCATTGAAATCAGGCTGTTAATGATGTTTTAGTTCACAGTGTCAGTGTGTGTGGTGTTGAAGAGAGTGAGCACCTGACATATCCTGGCAATGTTCTCCTCTGTGGGCATGACAAAGTAGATGGCTGGAACGTCTGGGATAGGATCTCTGTCTGAGCCGAGGAGACTGGAAAATGAAACTGATGTTAAACTTTGACCCAGTTAGAGCAGAAGATTGATTTCACACCAAAACAGAAAAAACACAAAACAAGTAACAGCTTCTGAGACTTAACGTTGTATTTAATATAGGGCTGAACAATTTGCAAAAATAATCGGATTGCAAATTTTTTCCTCCTATATTGCAATTGAGATCTATTTTGCCATTATTTTTAGCTTCCCCATATTGTGTGGTGTTGATATCAATTGCCATATTAGAGGAGGTGATATTTTTTTTTATTATCAATGTTCACTTTGAAAACACATACATGAGGGAGAAGAAGAGAATTTTCTTAAAACAGAAGAAACTTTGTTTGCATATATAAGTGCATCTCAAAAATTAGAACATCATAAAAGTTACAGTTAAAGTTAAAAAGTTTTGGTCACTAACTTCAAAAAAAGATATTAAATAGATTCATTGTACATAAAGTAAATTATCTCAAGACTTTATTTCCTGAAATGTTCATGATTGTGGCTTACAGATAATGAAAACCCAAAATTCAGTGACTCAGAAAATTTGAATATTGCATAAGAGGCCTCTGAAAAGTTTTGCTGTTTTCCAAGTTTCGCACCATTTACGTCAATTTTTGCTGCTTTTTGACCATTTTTTTCCACCTTAAAACTATATTTATGGCTACTTCTTGATGTTTTTGCAACTTTTCACCACTTAGATTGTTTCTCATGCAAAAGTTGTTTTCAAACAATTTGTCTCTTTGAGCTGGATTGAGTAACACTGGGTCAAGGTTAGGGGAGAAAACATCTACTGCAAAAACAGAACAGTATTGTTTTCAGACACAGGGGATATGGAGCTTTTGGGATGTTGTAAATCTGGATAGGTAAGGAGGGAAGGAGCAAAGGAATGTGTGTCTCTTACAGGTGCAGGGTGATGCCCATGTCTCTCAGCTCTTTGACAGACAGCAGTGGGGAGATGATGTCCTGGCCAAACCGGTCGTATACCAACACCTGGACATGCAGGAAAAAAAAAAATCCACAACATTAAATATTTAATCAGCGATGAGACAAATGATTTTGGTAGCCTAAGTAGATTTCCATTGACCCAAATTGAAGCTTACAGACAAAGCTATAGCTGTATCTTTGAAGAGCGTAAATATGTTTTACAGGGTATCTGCAGGTTCCAGCAAGTCAAATTTCAGACTGTTTCAGATCTTTTAATGCCACATTGAATAACATTTATGACTGAAAACAATAAATATAGGAGATGGTTGGAGGATCACACTATCTCACAACTCAAGCACAGCATGTGTGCCACTAAATCACTAGCTAGCATATAGATAACAATATATCTAAGCAGCTTGTGAGAAAGTAGCCTACAACTCCTTCTCAAAAAGTCCTGCGAGAAAAAGAAAAAACCATATAACATTAACTAGCCCTGCCCTTACTACTCGAAGACCTTTGAGTGATGTATCTAAGGCCAGCATATGACATTCCATAAAGAATTTAAGACATTTAAAGGCCTTAATTTTAAATGCATGAATGTAATACTTTTCGAAATGTGCAGACATCTTTGTTCACTCAATAACTATGAAAAATACAAAAACAGTTAAGCAGCCAACAAATACAAAGCTCAGATGTTCAGAGCAAACTTTGAGAAAGTTTTTTAGCAACAAATCCAGACCAAGATACTGACATCTGCAGTAAATGAGATATTTTCTTGTGTTGACACAGTGAAGTTTGGACAAACATTGAGAGTGTGTTTGAGAGTCAACTTTACCTTCCATACTGGCTCAGCTGTTGTGTTTTTCAGAGGAGGAGCGTTAAAGTCAAGCATTCGTTTCAGGGCGACTGCAAGAGGAAAAGCAAACAGATGATAGTTATTGAATTGTTCAAATAGACCAGTTAAGTATAACATAAGAATGGATGTGACCTGAGTTTAAAATCTAGTTTTGCTTAAGGTTAATCTTTTTGTAGAAGCTTCTCTTTCTTTTTGAAGCTGCAGAAGTCTGTTTTGCTCAACTTCTGGATCTCACAGTACAGCTTTTTCGTGTTATTTAGACTTTATATTAAGCAAGTTTAAGTAATGGTTAAGTAATATGTAGCTTCTGAGTAATACTGCAGGTTAACTTCATACTGACTATGTTAACAGGCTTGGATGATGTGCCACTCAGTGTATTAACAAAAAAACTGTTCATCCTCCTGTTGCCTTTGGGTCAATTTGACCTGATTTCAAAAGTAATTTTCTCAGAACTTTGGTTTTCTTTCATAGAATTGCTTGAAAATGACATGGGTGCTTCCATGCTATGTTATTTGCATTTAAAATCAGTTAGGACTATTTTTGAAAAATCATGTGGTTTGTATAAAAAGTTGAAGCATCTTGCTGACATTAAAAAAGTGAAATGATGTCAAAACAATTTCCTGCCTTCGCTTTTACATATACTTGTCTGTGATAATACATCAACACATGTAAAAAAAACAATACTTTTGCTTTTTTTCTACTCAACAAAGAGGTGTACCTTTATGTAAATAAGGTCCATCATACCATACATTACAAAGATAATTTTTAAATCTATGTGAATATGTTGGAAACACACCCTGTTCTTTAAAAGCAGTTAGAACAGACAGTGCAGAGTAAATCTGAAGCTAACATGAGGGTTAAATTAAACATTTTTCAGGTGCTGAGTGATCCTTCCTCAACATTTTGGTTAAGAAGTACATGATCAAGATCGCTTATTTGAACAGATTCGCAACTTTTTGTGAAAATATATTCTTATATATATTCATCTTCAATTCAACTGATTTACATTTTGTTCTGTTGATGCCTGTTTTATTTATTGTTTTACTTATTGTGTGTATGCATGGGAACGGGAACGTATGAATGTATGAATATATGTATGGATATACACATGCATTTCACGATTGTTTTAATCATATACAGTTTGTTCTTCATTTCATATTCAATATTCCTTACATATTATATATTTTATGTGTATAATGAGTCCCTCGTTTTCATTGTTTTTGTTAATTTTTATTTATTATTTTAATTTTATTGTTATGATTATTTTTCTCCCCTACACATTCTTTATTTCTCTCTATTCTCCCTCTCTCTCTTTCTTTCTTTACTATGCTCTTGTTCATTCGTCATTATCTTTAGTTGATTCTAAAAATCTCTGTTTAAACGTCAAGGAGACGTCAATGTATGAAATGTATACAATATAATTTCTCAATAATACTTGAAAAAAGTACATTATTCAGTATTAGTTGAGGATTTCTTACAACAGGTCAATGAAGCAGATCAGTCTGAATCGACACACATCTACGAGGTTACGGATAATAATAAATGTATAAATCAGGTGTTATTTAATGTTTTCGGGGTCAGAAAGGTTGAGAAATTTCGATATCTGTCAGATATAAAGTGATTTCTTCACTAGTAGCAGCATGCTAGCTTCACCCTGTCAATTCAGGCTTTAGGAAACCAACAGTAACATCAGCTGACCAGTTTAACAGCAGGTTAATTATTCAGTTAACTGGTTAATACCCTGGTAACTTCTCTATTCTATATATGTAAGACAAGTGTGAATGTTTCTGTATCTGTAGTGAAACTGAAACGTCAGCTCATCACTTCAACTGCTTGAATTGAAGATTGAATAATTCGCTGGTTGGAGATGAAGCAGACTTAAATAAATCTCTGCCGTCACGCTGAAGGTTATTTAAGAACTAAAAAGTCCGTTAACACAGCTGTCTTTCGCGAAAATAATCCTCTACTGAAGAAAAGAAGAGTTTGACAAACCGATCTGCTTCTCCCGGACGGACGCCGCCATGTTTGATGTTGTTGGTGATGACGGAGCGTCCGATGACGTGGCAACAGTTCGACGTGAGCAGAACGTCAAAGAGGAGTCAAAACGTCAGACGTCTTACTCCAACTTTTTAAAAAATATATCACAGTGTTTTTTCTCGTTTAATGTTTCATTTAATGAAAGTTTTGCAGCATAACGGATAAAGAGTTGGAGTAATATGACTGTACTACTGGACTAAAACAAGAAAACAAGTACAGAGATAGTTTTATTAGAGAAATAGAAAATGAGTGTATTGAGGTCTCACTCTGCTTAGTTTTCTGAAGTCAAAAAATGAAACGCAAACATTTTTTTAAAGGGACTGTGAGGACTTTCTGAGACCCTGTTTAAACAACAACGGTTTTTGGGTGTCATGCAAAAGTATGTGTAGCGGCTAAAGTCCGCTGTAGCCTCTACCGTCTGAAGGTGGGTGAAAAGTTGACGTGTACCGAGTTTATAAAGTAAACAAACTGAAAACCGCATATAACGTTTAGATAAAAAAAAACCTTTTTATTACTCGTTCGCTTCCAATAAGCCTTAAAACAGAACTATGAAACTAATACAAAGAAAACCCGAATACAGTCGAAAACTGTGTGGCTCCTTCACCTGCAGAACCCTTTCTGCTAATTAACCAAAACATTTAACACCTGTGGCCACCTCAGCAGGTATCCCATGATGCTGCTCTGACCTCCAGTGGCCAGGTATAAAATAAAGATAATGATAAGCCAACAGTAAGATGTAACATGGCTCTTACAGTATGGTTGTGTTTCGGCTTCCTGTTTACACGGGGACAGCGTTTTTGCCGACCTAAAATGCAAACTTTTGAAAAAACACAATCCAAAGTGGAAGTTTTCAAAACCGCTGTTTTCACTGCCTCATGTAAACCATAGACAGTATATAGAATGTACGGCATAGCACCGCATGTCACCGTTCTACGATTTTGAAGCCGAAAAAACCTTGTTACTCAAGCCGCCATTGTGCAGCCAGAGTCTGCTCAGTAGAGAATTTCTGGTGGAGCAGAGTAAAAAAAAAAGAAACAAAAATATTTATTTCTTCTTTAGAAAGTTTAGTCTCCTTTTGGCTCTCTTTCCTGAAGTTTCTCATAGCCCTGATAAAAACTACTCACAAATAGCAGCTGTCAATCATCGTAATACTAAACTTGTAACGCGGTCTTTAACGTCCGATTACTAATGAAAAACCAACTCAACAAAAGTATTCAGCCTCTCTAACCGAGAGGAAAAAATGACTGCATCATTCTTGAGGATAATGTTTGAAATACAGGTAATGGAAATCTAGAAAAAATACAATTGAATTGAAAACCGAAGAAATCACAACAACAAGAGAAAGTTTCTGAGTTTTTTATAATCCACTAGAACAAAGCAGAAATGTTATACATAGCACAAAACCTGCAGCAAACTGAAAACGGATAAATAAAGTGAAATAAAAGTAAAAGGTCACAGCACAATCAACAATTCAGAAAAGCTCATCTAATAGACAGCTAAAGGGCTTATAGGATGATGTGTTGACTGATAATTAGATCAATAATTAAATTGAAAGTTTCAGTGAGTTTCGTGGGAAAACTATTTTTTGAATAGTATGTGTAATACTCTGGAAATCTAAAAATGCAACCTCACTGTAGTATTTTCACATACAAAACATGAGCTCTCTACAATCTTTGTGCAATCCATCATTTTCAGAAGGAAAACTCCCTTTTTTTAAGGACATATTTTTCTTTAACAATGTCAATTATTCCACTGAATAAAAAGATATAGAGAAAGAACGCGCAAAAACAAAAAAACTGCATCATCAACTATGTACATTTAAAACAAAACAAGGCCGTTTTTAAGGCAAAATTAAAGAATTAGCACCATTACTTCTCAGTAAATATCACAACATATATGAAGAGGAGGAAATTGGAAAAATGCTCATTTAAAGCTCTGGACTGATTTTGATTCCAGTGACAGTTAAAAGTCAGTATCAGGTTTGGACAGAATAAACAGTGAAGGAAAGAAAGTGTTTTTTTTTGCCAGGATGTTAACTTAAAATGCAGATTTTTTACAAAAAGGGGTGAGGCTTAATGTTCAACTGACCACAACATAAACTCGAGGAAAGGCGGGAGTTTTTTTCTGACCCAGAATCCTGCTGCTCCTCTAACTCTCTGTGGGGAGGAGGTGTATGTAGTGGCTGACTGCCTGCTCCACTGAGCTTTTGAAAGCCTTGTATGAGGAGGCGACGGGTAGGAGGAGGCATTTGGAGTTAGGCTCGCTCTGAGGGAAGAGCCCGCTGTCTCTCAACACTGTCCACTTCTCTCTTCGTTTTCTTCCTGCCTGAGCCTCATCCTCTTCAGCTCCTAATGAAGAGGAGAAGGGGTGGAGGAAGGAGAGAGAGGGAGCAGGAAAGAGGCCAGCGGATGGAAGCTCCTCAGCTCCTGTGGCGAAACGGAGGAGGTCCGGCAGGGAGATGGACGTCCTCCCAACTGAGGAGAAGAGGAGAATGAGAAAGCAGGAAAAGAAAAAGAGTAAACGAGATGATGAGGAGGAAACATAGAGGGGGAGAGGACAGGAGGAATCAAGAGATGATACAAAAAGTCAAAACATGATTGGAGAAGAGAAACTCAAGAGATGCATAGGAAGGACAATGAGGAATGGTGAGAAAGACGTGGAGAAAAAGGAGAGGTAAGTGCAGAAAGGAAGTCGGAGAGGAGGGCACAAAAAGAATATAAAAAAGAAGTGAAAATGGAGGAGAAGAGAAAAAATTTGGGACAGAAGAGTGGAGATGAGTTAGAGTTTTGAACATTCAGTGAAATTCTTTTTCAAGCAAGCTATTGTTTATTTTTGGTTAAAAAAAACCATCTTTTTCGACTTGATACGAGCCATATGCACCAGAACTTAAAAATATCTTATTTCAAGTTATTTAAAGACCAAACTGACCTCTGAATTGGTTGTAACAAGTAAAAAAAAAATCTACAAATGGGGTAAGGGAAAAGTCTCTTGTAATAAGACATTCTGATTTCAACAAACTTGGTGAGCAAATTTTTCCTATCCCATTAGCAGATTTTTTTTGACTCGTTAAAAGCAATTCAGGCATAGTTTTTGTTTTTTAGAATCTTGAAATAAGACATGATTCTGGACTTGTCAGTTGAAGGTGGCTCATATCAAGACTAAAGAGACTATTTTTACTAAAAAGTACAAAACAAACACTCGCTTGGATTTCAGTTTTGGCAGTGCAGGTCGCTAATATTATCCTTCGTGTTTATTTAATATCTCATTAGGTAGATTGTGTCATGACTGCATACCTTCACACTCAAGCAGAAAGTGCTTCCAGAAGGTGATAACAGATTTCTCCATGTTCAATTTCTCCTTCTCTGTGGAGAAGTTGACTGTGAACAGTTCACCGAGCGTCCGAGCTGTGAGCTGAACTGTTGTTTGGCAGAAAACGCTGAAGAACACCGATGGGAAAAGCTGCACCTGAATCAGAGAACAAGGACTCGTGAGGGCTGTAAAGGACGTTTGAGTTGACACAAACCTGTTCAGTGAGATACTTAAGATTTACTCTGCTAAACAAACCTGATCAAAGATGCCTAAAGTCTGCAGACCCTCCCTGAACCTGGATGAACACACAAGCAGGTGATGCAGTTAATTCACAAACAGAGTCATGGTTGATAAAGGAGTGATGTCATGGAACTGTTGATAATGCAGGTTTGATGTGTTTTCTCTGTACCTCTGCAGTGGCAGCTGCATCCTGGTGATCATCCTGAAGTTGACCAAATTCTCCACCAGAGCCTCTTTCTCCTCCAGGCTGCTGATTGGTTGACTGCAGCCGGCCAGCTCCAGGTACTCCCAGCTCTCCGCCATCACCATTTCCAGCTCATGCAAAGACTCCGCCTCTGCCATCTAAAAATCACCCGACCAATCATCTCGATTACATCTCATTTGTAATGTTGCTGTCAGTGGAGGTAACGCAGTAAAAGTGTGCGTCTGTTTTTTACTCACCCTGCGGACTTGGCGGGTGAAGTGTGTGTCGGGGGTCATGTGTGTGACAGTGAGCGGACGGTTGGGGGGGTAGTTGAAAAGACACTGGTAGAGGGCCGGGGAGAAGAAGCCGACGGGAGGGCCGCCATGAACCAGTAAGAGAGCGAGCAGGCAGCCCACGTCAAAGTACACGTCGTCACGCAGAGCTGCAAACACACACACGAGGTTGGAGAGTCGGCTGAAGAGTTTGTCAAAGAGTCTGTTTGTCGGGGGTTTGTTTGTCAATGGGAGGGGTTTTTTCAATTTTTCGGAGAGTCTGATGGAGTGAATGTTGGTTGGAGAGTTGGTTAGGAAGTTTCAGGGAGAGTATGTGTTGGAGAGTTTGTCAGAGAATACGATGTGGAGTTTGTCTATTGACAAGTCTGTTGGAGGCTTACTAGGGCAGTCTTCTGAAGGGTTTCTCTAAGATTGTGTCTTATAGTTTGTTGTAGACCATGGACATAATATAAATAGATGCCTCATAGTGTGCTGGAGTGTGATGCAGCAACGCCGCCATCTTGGATGAGTCTCCTAACTCTGGGCTAACACCAGAGCAAACCAGAGTCAACACGGAGTGAGGAACTTTTTCTGCATTTTGTGCAGCCCACGGTTACAATAGCAGGCACAGTATTACCAGAAAAATATCTGATATGATCAATAACAAAAAATTTTTTTTTTGTAAAAGTGTCCTGTATCAAAACTACATCTGTCATTTTTTAAAAATGAAACCGTGTGAAAATTAGATAAAATTTGGGAGTTGTGATATTTTTTAGTTGGGCACTCAGTAAAAATAAATGCACTGGAGGCTCATGGGAGATCCATCCAAGATTGCAGCCCTGAGCGTCTGTTCCAGTATGGTTGGAGACTATTTTCAGAGAGTTAGTTGGAGAGTTTGTTTTCGGGGAAGTTTGTTTAGAGAGTTTATAACAAACTAATAAAGATAGATTTGGAAACAAGAACTCTACCTTGGGAGTGCAGAGCCAGGTTCTTGGATCCCTCTGGTCCCTCAAAAACCACAGAGTCCTTGATTTGCTGCGCCAAGAGCCTCAGAAAGCTCTGCCTCCCTGTATCGCTGTCCTGGAGGCTGCCCAGAAATACAGTCTGCTGGTTGTTTCTGAACCTGGATCAAGATGACAAGGAGGTTGAAATAAAGTCACGTGTAGTTTTCGTATTCCTTTGTTTGATGATGAAAATCTCAAATCTTGTATCCCTGTGATCAGCTTCTTCTTACCTCACAGTCAAAGTGTGTGTGGGGTCAAAGTCAGCCCTCCTCACCAGCTCTAAACCTGCATACAGAGCCTTGTCCTCGTCCACCTCCACATGGACTGTCGAGGTGCTGAGCTGAGGGGCTAAGGCTCGCAGGAGGTCCTCAGGTGATCCACATTCAACAGGTAGAGACGGTCTAAGAGATAACAGGGAAGGAAGTATCTTAATATAAGTCATCTATAAACACATTTAAACACATGGTAGCGACAGGTTTGTTTCATACCTCTTACAGCTGATGGAGGACGAGCGACGTTTGGACCTCAAACTCCCCTGACCTCCTTGAGGAGATGCAACCAGTGAAGCTGCAAGGAAATGACCAAAGTTTGTCAGTGCTTTAATGGTTGACCCATCTGTGGCTTCAACAGAAAACAGTCACTGAAATACCTCACATATCTCAGCAGTGGGTCTTCATTTATGAAAGAATATCTGAAAGTTTTGTGTCTGATACTTTTAAAGTAAATCTAAGTTTTTGGTCCATCAGAGACTCAGACCTTTTCCGTCAACATTCTGAGTGCAGTCACTGCAGGCCCAGTCTGTGGTGTCCAACCTCAGCCCTGAACATTTCCTGTGAGTCCCTCCAGAGCCACAGAGCCGGCAGCGGATCACTTTGAACCACCTGGAACAGAAGCAACAACAGTGAAGTCAAAAGAGGAAAAGAAGAAACAAGGCAGGGATTCAGTGCACTACAAAAAAAGTGTTTAACTACCCTGACTCTGCAGAGTATGTGCGTCCATTTTTGCACAAACAGGTGAGGGCGTCGCAGCGTGTGTAAACGACCAACAGCTCTGAAAATGCATTTGCCTCCAATTCCCATGATGCATCCCTGCAGATGAGATAATAAAGAAAAAACACACTCATCTTTCCAACTTTTCTCACTATTTTTTCCTTATGGAAACTTTATGTGATGTTTCTCTGTCATGTATTACCTCTCTGGGATGTAGATTCCCATACGCAGCATTTCTGCCTGGAAGTTTTCTTTGTTGTTACACAGAGTGCATCTGAAGAAGAAAAGGCCGGCACTGTGGGCTTGACGCTGGCACACACACACAGATGATAATGAATAGTTGACAAAGGCAGCACATTGATAAGGGAATGATTTTTGCAGCTCTAAAGGCAGAAGAAGCAGCATTTTTTGTTGGTTCCTTAAAGTTCCTTGAAAATGCATGAGGCTTGAATAAATGAAACAGACAGATTGATGATACCTGCACACAGTCCCGGTGGAACCAGCTGGTGTGGCAGGACGGACATTTGAGGACGGAGTAGCCCAGGACTGGCTCAATGGTGTCAAGACAGATGGAGCAGGACTGAGGCAAACTGAAGTCCGAGCCCACACACAAAGTCTGAGTGGGACTGTGATCCGGACAGTAAGACCTGAACACAAACACAGCATTAAAAAAAAAAAGAAAAATCCCAAATGGAGAGAATAAACTGAGAAAAGAAAAGAGCTGTTATAGATGCAGATTTTGTGTAATATTCTATCAACTCATCACACATCAAGGTTTAAACCTGATTCAGTAAACCCCAAACAGCCTGAGTAATAAAATAAAAACTCACGGGAACTCTCCAGAAAACTGTGAGATGAAGCCCCGTTTCCTCCCACAGGGGAAGTGAATCATCTTCTTGCAGCTTCCAACATAACAGCCGACACACGCGCCCTTCTTCTTACAGTGGCGACATGTCTGAAACACAGGAGTAACAGTGAATACACACGGGAGTTACATGGGAAAAACACAGTGCACTCCGTATATCACCATAAGCAATAGCAAAGGAAATGCACTGAGAGTCAAAGAAAATATCTGACCAGTCGAGACGCTCGGCGGATCTCCCGTTTGATGTCATCAATCAGGAAACCAAAAACGCCTTCGTTCTCCCCTCCTCGCTGGTAAACGCCACACGAAGTCAGCTGAATTACAAAACATACTGATGATTATTATAACAGACATCCACTCAGCACAACACACTTCAAAGAAAACTATCTGTAAATCCTACAGAAAGCTGAAAAGTTCTACATCTTTAACATCATAAACTCTACCGTACATGAACATGAGAACACGCACTCAGAGACTCACCAAGCAGAAGTAATGAACAGAGAGTTTGTGCTCTTCCAGAGTCACTTTTTCTCCAAACATGGCCGGGTCATCGTCACTCAGCCCGCAGAGAGCACAACCTGCACAAAACAACAAATATGAATTACATGTCAAGTATTTGCTGAATTTATGAGATAACTTAATTAGTCAAAGAGCTGATGAAAAAAACACAAACATGAATACTCTTTCTAATAACAAATCACTGCAGGGTTAACACCTTCATAATCCCAAGTTTGGCCACCTTCAAAAGGGATAATATTGATATGACAGTAAAAAAACAGTCAGATGTTTCACTCACGCTCCTGTTTGCTGTCAGCATCCTGCAGCCTCTGCCTCTTCTTCTTCATGTTGGTGTGAAATAAGCCTGGAGGGACACACACAAATGGGAGGTCAAACACAAACACACTGTTTCTGTAAAGCTGAAGACGTGTACATTTTGTAGAAACGCAGCAACTCTTACAGGTGACTTGTCTCCATGAATTTATTTATCTCGATGTAACAATACTTCATGAACATCAAGAACAAAACAAAACAAAAATTAGAGGCCACAGGGATCAATTCAAATAATGAAATGGTACCAAATAATTGTTCATAATGCAGGATAAGACAAATTTGTTGCAAAAGAAATGTGCTGAGTAATTAAAAAAAAAAAATTAATTGGGATTACTTTTCTCTTTATTGCAAGTGCAATTTATTGTGCAATTATTTTTAGGTTCCCTATCATATGTCTCATTAATATCACTTGCCATATCAAAGGGGATGATATTTGTTTTATTATTCTAGTTTTGAATAAGAAAAACACATACATAAGGAAACATGCATAAACAGATATGTCTGAAAATGAGAATGTCATGAAAAGGTTGAATATTTTCTGTCACTCATTTCAGAAAGTAAAACCTAGATATTATGCAGACTCATTAAATATAAATGAAATTATTTCAAGCTTTTATTTCGAAAACAAACTGTTAGTGAGAGAAAAGGCTCTTTTCATCTAATACCCATCCAGCAATAACTCGCAACATTGCTTGAACTCAGAATGTAGGAATTAAATATGTATAAAAAAGCTTTGTTATTGAATACAATATTCAAAATGTTACATATAACAAACTACCTTTGTTGTGCTTTACATTTTTAAGGCTCAGCTCATTCACATGAGACGTTAAACAACAAAACATCGACATGAAATAGACAATACCATAAAGTGTTTGACGGAAAAGTGTAGTAAATAAAACATACTTTACATTCAGGGTTGAAGAATATCAGAAATTGGTCATTTTCGTTTCTTTTTAGGAGTTTATTCCGCTGCTTCGTATTTATTTCTGTACAAAACCGTCGAGTTTTAAATTTCCCTCGTTCAAATTTCTTCTTCGCGTTATTTCCTTCAAAACACAAAACAGCCACAGCGCCTCCACGCGGTGAGTTGGATACAGACCCCGAGCCACTCTACGCCTCTGAAATGTTGCTGAACTCATTGTGACAAAGTTGTATGCACATTTGCATCTATGGTGAGTCGGATTTTTATGCTGATTAAAATTAAAATTGGCATGCTGATTCCGTTATTGCAGTCAGTTTTTTTCTAGCACATCTTTTTTTCATCCCTCCACATAAGCAAAATTCCTAGAAAGAAACTGACTGCAATTTTGGAATCAGCATGCCAATTTTAGTATTTATCAGCATAATAATCTTACTCAACAGATTTTTTCCCCCCACATTGTGTAATTGTTTTAAATTGCATCAATTGCAATGTCCTTTCCCTGATCTTTGAGTAACACCTTCATGGATTCAAATAATGCAACTCTCATTCTTGACCTACAGAGGGCTCTACAGGACAGACAGACATAATTGGTGCAAGATCTCAGAATGACCTGCAGGTAGGTAATGTTTTAACTGATTGGTTTCATATGTGCAAAAATTTTATTCATGTTTTATTACTTTTTTGAAAAAATAATTACTCTTAATGAACCAATGACTACATAATGTGAATGGAAGAACTGAAAAAGGCTAGTAGAAAAAGATGAATGACCTTTTATTAACATCTCTGTCAGTTAACAAAAAACATCAGAACTAATATGATTGTAAAATAAAATTGTCCAGGGTGTCAAAACAGCCAATACAAGACAACACAATGTTATTTTTTTGTCTTCAAATTTTGTCTTCATTATTTAAAAAAAAAAAAAAAAAAAAAAAAAAGTGTTAACTATCCTGAAAATTGTGACTTTTCTACCCAAGCTATGACTTTTTGTATCAAAGTTTGACACTTTATCTTAAAATTTTGACTTAGTCTAAAGCTATTGACTTTTTGTACTCAAATTTTTGATTTATCTTTAATTTAGCATTTCAAGAATTTGACTTTTTTCCTCAAAATTCTGACTCTATTTTCAAAAAGTATTGACCTCTTTTCTCAATACTTTGACTTTAATCTTGAAAAAAGTGAAATTTTGTTTCAAATTTTTTGACTTGACGTTGGCCAAAATAAAAAATAAAATAAAAAATCTCAACAAGCCAAGTTTTAATTTAATTTTTTTAAACTGGCAGAAATGGACTTCCATAATTTTGGACTCAGGTGCTGCCTTCAAGTGTGAATAAAGAAAGAGTTAAACAAGAATTAATTGGAAACATTTTTTTATTTGTTTTTATTGTCAGATGTAAACAAAAAAGTAATTCAATCTTCAACCAGAGTGGAAAGTTTTTCTCACACAGAAACACACTGCTCCTTTTTTATAGGCTGTTTCTCATAATAAAGAATTGTGCGCGTGTGTGTGTGTGTGTCCTCTCCTTGCTGCGTCACGGGGGGAAGGGCGGTGCCCCCAGGTAGGCGCACCATCCGCGGTCACATCATCACAAACACTCGCAGCCGCACAGAGGAGTCAGTGTGCACACAGCCACGGAGACTCCCCGGTGCCAAACACACACACATACAGACTCCTTACACACTCACACATTTACACACACAAACACACACACACTCTGAAAGGCGAAGTGAGCGAGCAGAAGCGCTGAGCAGCCGGAACATTTGGAAATATCGAAACAGGGAAGTTGGAGAGGAGCGCGCGTGTGTGTGGAAAGAGAACCGCTCGTCGGCATGTTCACCTGGGCCAAACAGGAGCAGGGAGGCCGCAACAAGGAGGGAGAGATGTACCAGACTGTGACCGAGGGGCTTCAGACCCTCTACACAAAGAAGCTTCTGCCTCTGGAGGAACACTACCTCTTCCATGACTTCCACTCACCGGCGCTGGAGGTCGCAGACTTCCAGAGCAAACCGATGGTGCTGCTGGTCGGCCAGTACTCCACCGGGAAGACCACCTTCATCAGGTACAAAACATCACCGAGGAAGACCTGTGTGCGCGTGCTGAGCGTACCAAAGTCTGCAGTTATTAATTTGGAGTCATTTCAGAGTGAAGGGAGTCAGTTCATGTGGGGCAGAGTCACCTTTATCAGGTGTTGGATCAAATTACAAATTACGCACCAAACCTCAAAGAGAAATCTGCGTCATTGAAGCTTTCTTGTGCACGCATTGGCACACAGACGTGGCAGCGAGTATTTTGAGAAGTAAGAGAAAGATTTTATGTTCAAGGGCAAATTTGAACTCGTCTGATGTGTAGAAAAAGACCTGAGAGGAGATTTGGCTTAGGTCTCACCAGTGCATTCTGCTTCAAGTTTTACTGGAAAATGTCCTGTTTGGTAAATCATATCAACACTGAATTGAGCTATCTTACTCTACTGTTGCAAAACTCTTCAGAGATTTCACTATGATGTGTAAAAACTTGCCAAACAGCAAAACAGAAAAAAAAAGCGAAGTGACCAAATTCTGAATGGAGAACTGTTCCTTTGAGAGTTTGGATATTGTGTAAACTTGCACAGCTGAAAGAAATACTGCTTTTTAAATGCAGTTTGCAGCTGTGGAACAGTGTAGCTGTCATTCACTTTATTGTGAAATTCAAAATTAAAACAGCAAGTGTCAGATTACTGTGTGTCAACTGTGGAATTAGTTGCATTAAACCTCATAGGACCCTACATCCATGTATGTGGATACTTCAAAAATCTTTGACCAGTTAGCTACATTTAGGGACACTGCCCACATTATCTTGTATTGATATCACATTACACCCATTTCAGTAAGAATAAAAAGCTATTTATCTACAATGACACTTATAACTAATAACACTAAAACCATGACTTACTTTACAAAGATCAATTTTAGTGATTATACTTGTTAGTTCTTACTTATCCCAAATGACAAGCAGAAATAAAACATGCACAGGAGGTTAAACCAAACGTTCTCTCTGCTGATTTAAACTGGGACATGAAGGTTTACTGGTTTTAACCTCAATAGTCTCCCCAGAAACGAACCAGTAAATTTAATGTCAGTCTTGTAGCTCTCAGGCAACATCAGCTCCACCCTGACATCATGTGTGGTGTGTGTGTGTGTGTGTAGATCTGCTGTGACTCATACTACTTGGGTTGGCACATCAATGGGCACCAGCTGAGGTTTATGGGTAATGTAGTCGTAGTAATCACTTCAGCCTGTCAGATGAATAGGATCAAAGCTTCATGTTTGCATTTCTTTGTGTAATTTATAGCCCATTGTTGTGTGTGACCTCTTTTTATTCTGCAGTTCCGGTTGGAAGTCGTAATGTTTCCTGCGTTTTTTGTCATTGTTGAATCAGCTCTGAAAGTCTGACCTGTAGTTGACTGAAACCTAGAGGTTTAAACAGTGTGTGTGTTCAGTGATCATGTGGAAGAGCGTGTCTGTCTACAATTTGAGTAAATCACTTATCATGTTTGAGAAAATGGCCGTGTGGGATTCTTTAGATATGTATTTTTTTTCAAATAGACCTGATCAGTGTTTGTGGACAGAAGTGTTGTAGAATATAATGATTGGTCAAAGTGACATGAAGGGGTTAACCACCAAACAACGCAGTTTTTGATGAAGAACTATCACTTTAATGGATGGGAAATGACTTCCAGTTTCGTGATATCTCCACTTTTTTAGTGGAGAAATCCAGCATGTACTCCAGAGAGAGGAGTTAAAATCACAAAGGTCACTCCATGCTTATGACTATGTTATCACTAGATACTTACCAGACTGTGAAATTTCAAGACATATTGTTGATTAAATAATGACAGTGTGAACCACAAACTCCAGACAAGCTCACAGACAACTGAGTCGGCCAATGACCAACTTTTTTATAAACTACAAGAAGTAAAAACTGGATTTTGGATATAGGCAATGTACAATAGTTATTTGTGTTCTAGCTAGGTTAAGTGAGGTTTGATAAAGAAAACACATTTGATAACAAAGCTGCATCCCTTGTGTTTGAGTGCAAAATGTGACAATACTAACTGGTGACTGCCACCTGATCATAAGTGACACCTTCGGGGGAAGTCGTCATTTAGCATGGTAACAATTACCATCAAAACATTGCTTGCTAAACGAGCTCTGTAATGGTCAGGTCTGGATAAACATCGGCTCCCTGGTGTAAAATTATTTCTGACAATCGATCCCAGAAAAAGCAAACATTTTTTGTGCTGCCTACAGTTTTAATTCAGTGTTGAAAGAATGCTCACTCATCTGAATAAATGGAGCTTAACACCACTTGCGCTGCCAAAATGTAAGTGCATCTTTGGGATTTGTGATGCCGTCGACCCTGAACAGGTCTATAAGGTATTATGTGTGGTGAGCAGATGGTTTTGTGAATTACAATTCCAACTGAGTGAGCAGGACCCAAAAGGGATCAGAAGATTTGGTGAAATTTGCTCTCCAAATCTGCTGTTGTGGCCCGGAATGCAGGACAGGAAACAGAATCCAGTATTAGCTTATTGCTTTAGCATGCAAATGAAAATGACCTTTTTTTTGTTCAAGAGAGAACTCTGAGCACTTGTACAATTGGTTAAAACACATAATCTCCAAAAGGTGGATAGTTTTATTGAACCTATTTAAGTCTAAATGTCTTGTGCTGATCTCATGAGCTCAGTTTTTTATTTTTGCCCTGAAGGCAGATTGTCACGAGGTTAGGAGCTGATCCTCACACTACTAGATACCACTCTCATACACACACACACACACATGAACACCCCATTAAAGCTGCTCAAGAAACACAACCGTCATAGAAATGCAGACAAATCCCATAAACACTCAAACAGGTCATGAACGTACTCTCTAATCCATCCTGTGTTTAATCACTGTTGTGTTCAGCAGCGTCACTCCCAAAGACTGTTTGCACAAAGCTCAATAACTCCTCATTACCTCAATCAGACGTGACATCACTTCCTGTTGTTCTGCTGAGGCTTGAAGTGATGTGATTAGACTGCAAGAGCTGATGAGTGGAGGACGACAAATAAGATGCACTTTGTGTTATTTATAATTCATGCATGAAACCAGAATCCGCACTAAGAGTCAAACAAGTTAGATTATCTGATTAAATTGTTTTGTTTGGAAAAGAATATAAATTAACACTGTTTACTTCTAAGATGTTATAATGACAGATTAACTCAGGTTTTTCCCAGATTACACTTTATACAAAGTAAATGCTTGACTCCATATTCAAATCTATTCAAATCTTTAGAGCGTAGCAGCAAACGTACACAGCAGAAAGACGTGTAGTGAAGCCCTTACTTCAAACGTGTCACAGCTTTGATTTTTTTAGCAGGATGTCCCAAATAAACATGACCATCTTTTCAAAACCTGACCTATCCATGTGTTGTGAAATTCTCTCGAGATTTTGACAAGGTCCTTACAAAACTTGCTGAAATGATGAGGTCATCGCTTGAGGATCTCCGTTTCTCTGGTTTCATGACACATTAGAGGGATGGGCCTCAAACACCAAGGTCTGTATTGACAGGCCAATCAGACGGAAGGGTTTTATGGAGCAAGGAGATCTAAAAAGACAGCAGCTTTAAGGAATGGATTTAAACAGAGGCTAAAATAAAGGTTTTCTAGTGTGAGAAAAATACAGTTTTTTTATCACTGTAAATCATGTTATAGTGACTTCAACTTGTAGCAATCGATACCGATCCAGTCGGACCTCTTCAGGAAGCTGAAAAATAGCATTGAGAAATAACCATAGACTAAATAATAAGTGGATGTAACAACGTTCCGCTCAAACTGAAGCTTCCAGCAGATGCCCCGCCCGGCTGTAGTATAGGTCATAAGCCCCGCCTCCCCATGCATTCCGGATGTGAGCTGGGAAAACTTAAAAAAATTACGAAACCTGGTAGAAATGTTTCTCTCATCCTTACGCTAAGGTAGCATTTGGCTGCATTGTGCTCAAGTGTTTTTTTTACTGAGAAGTTGGTTTTTCATCAGTTATTGGACGTTAAAAACCGTGTTATAAGTTTCATTTTACGATAATTGACAGCTGCCGTTCGTGAGTAGTTTTTATCGGGGATATAAGAAACTTCGGGAAAGAGAGCCAAAAGGAGACTAAACCATCCAAAGAAGAAGAAATAAATATTTTTATTTCTCTTTTTTACTTGGCTCCATTAGAAATTTTCTACTGCGCAGACTCTGGTTGCACAATGGCGGCTCCCGTGACGGGTTTTTTTGGCTTCAAAATCGTAGAACGTTGACAGGCGGAGCCACGCTGTCCATTCTATATACAGTCTATGGAAATAACCTATTACGGTGCTGATAATCTCATTTTAAATTGTGGATTATGATCAAGCGTATATCTAGAGATGAGAATTTTTCAAGATCACTTAAAAAGTCCTCACTGTCCCTTTAAGGCTTAATATGATCTGAGATCCAGAAGGTCTTTGTGATAATATCTTACTGGGCCAGCAGCAGTTATTACTTTACTCTATATTTTATCAATAACAACACCTTGATATTGATGTTACACCTGCTCCTATATAATATCAGCACTGGCTGGCTGTTGTGAAACACATTGGTCAACTATTAGTTATTTAGTTTGTTTCTCTTCCTCATGATCCTTTGTTAAACTTAAAGTTAATAATGAAAGTAAAAGCAAAACTCTGTGAAGATCAAAGAATCTGAATCAGTTGCACACTAAAGGTGTTAATTCTACTGAATAGTTTTGGGGTTTGAACAGGCAGATATCCCGCTGAGTTTAAAGTAGCTTTGGTTGAAGGTCTTAACATTGTGAACTATAATCCTCTAAATCACTGATGTGTTTTAACAAGCAGTTTCCAGCTTATGAAACGAGGGGTGGTGCTGTTCTTTGTTTCAGACTTTTGTAAACTGATTATCTCACTGTGTTGGGCTGTAGTGGCTGAAAGTAACACCAGACCCAATAAAAATATTTGATTATATTAAACTTACTCATAAGAAAAACAGCCCACAAAGCTTAACTGAGAATGTAGAACTATTAAATAAAGTATTCGGATGAAGTTGGCTGACAAACAAATCTAGCAGGTTGCTTTTCTTATCAGTGCAGCTCTCTTACAACGCCTGCATTTTTTTGGGACACGCTCCGTCATCCAAACCTGCTGATAACTCCCCACACCTGTCAGACAGACCGCCAAAATTTGCAGGTAATGGTGTGTCAGGATTCACAGCTGCATGACTCTGCTGCTGTTAGAGGAGGGCGAATCAGCAGTGAGTTTTGACCTAGATCTGAGAAAGACGAGCTGAGACCTGCACGCGGTGTCTTTCTGCAGCTCTGAGCCACAGCATCCTCAGGTACAAGAAGTCTCAGGAGTGATTGTAGCTGAACAAAGTTACTTGTGGAGCTACAAAATTCGACTACATTCAGTTGCAGAAGTTGCAGAGTTGAAGATACAGAAATATCAAAGTGATGTAATGCAGATTCTGATTGATTTTGGATCTGTAATAATGCTGGTTTCTCTGTGAGAGGGTTGGATAAAATATAAACTTGGGCTGTATGGTGGCCTGGAGGGAAAGAAAAAGAACAGCGGTCAGACTGACTTTGAGCTGAGGTCATTACACTTCACTGACAGGTCATTGAGCTTATCTCCTGTCTGCAGACTCTCTGTTAGTGTGTGTGTGTGTGTGTGTGTGTGTGTGTGTGTGTGTGTGTGTGTGTGTGTGTGTGTGTGTGTGTGTGTGTGTGTGTGTGCGTGCGTGCGTGTGTGTGTGTTGAGTATAAACTGTCACAGGTTTTGGCAGCACATCGGCAGAACTGACCTGCAATCAGTTTGCACCCAACACAAACTGTCGAGTGATTGCTGCTGCTGCTGCTGTGTGTGTGTGTGTGCTCCACTACTTCAGACCCACCCTGCCCTGAGGAATGCTATGAATCATGGGAACTAAAAAGAATGCTATGAATCATGGGAGCAGGTTGCCAGTAAAATGCAGAATCGACACATTTCTTTTTTTTCCTTCTTCTTCTTCTCCTTGTTTTAAAGTAGCTGTGTCCAAATTCTTTGGGTGGCATCTTTGGATGAACTAAGCGTGGTTTTCCTTTAATAACCATCTTACCCATTTTAAGGATCATTTTTAGTGTGAAGCAGTCTGTTTTAAAAATTTCTCACATTCTGTCTCATGGAGTTAAAGGTAGGGTCTGCAGGAATTTTTGTTAGCGTTTGTAAACAGAACATTAAAAAATGGGGCTCCTCCTCTGTGGCTCGGTCCATGGTTACCGTGGGTTACAGTCCTTATTCCTTCAAATTGAACCTCCCAGTACAAGATTTTACTCAAGTTGTGCACAATTCTTATCCTAATCGAAACATCTGCAAGGCGCAATTGTTACTTGATCAAAACCTCAGAATTGTCGCTTTTACTTTGCAAAATAAGTGTAATAAAAACACAGCCATTGTATCACTTGGCTGCCATTTTTTCTGAATCCTAAAATATTTTTGCTGCCAAGGATGCAAAGCGTAAATCGTTGGTGGTCAGAGGAACGAAGGGCTTACTGCTTTGGTTTTCAAAATCTGCCTTTGAAGTGATGTCTACCCTAAATTGGAAGAGAACTCACATCTTCCTTGCCTTGTTTTGATTTAATTTGCCTTTTGTTGTCTTTTTCTTCATTATCATATTTACATGATCTTCCTCATCCTGTCTTTTGTTGACACTTTACATCATCTTTTTTTTTCTTCTTTGTCTTTTTTGTTATTATTTTTCTTTCGGGTACAGAAAGTTTCGATTCTCCTCCTGGATCACAGACTCAGCCTAACCATGATGAGTGTTGACGTGTGACATTGAGCCTGTGTGTCCGTCTCCGTCTCTCTTTGATGTCCTCGTCTGACTGCGACAAACAGGAAAACGGCGGACAGACACTCTCTGCAGCCGTCTTCCGTCTCTTCCTTCCTTTCTCACTTTTCTTAAATGAGGGAAACCATGTGAGAGGTCGACCGGGTCACTGCGAAGATAAAAGGAAGGAGAAAAGTTTGGAAGGTTGTCGTCTAATCTTTGCTCTCTCTCTCTTGTTCCAGGTATCTGTTGGAGCAGGATTTTCCAGGGATGCGGATTGGTCCAGAGCCAACCACAGACGGCTTCATCGCAGTGATGTACGGCGAGAACGAAGGTGTTGTCCCTGGGAACGCTCTGGTGGTTGACCCTAAAAAACCATTCAGGAAGCTCAACGCCTTCGGAAACTCATTCCTCAACAGGTGAAGACACATGCGCACAAACACACAACACAAACAACCATAAAACTTCTCTCCCGGACAAGGCTGTACCCTATTCTTCGTCCAAAGCATGTTCAACTTGGTGCCAAATGTTCAACTTCCCCTCTTCAGATGCAACGAAACCCAGGCAAAAATACCATCAGAGTCTTTTATGAGTATTATTTGTGCCTAGCATGTTCAGATGACACTTAGAAACCAGGTAACTGAGGCGAAGGCTGCACTGATGTGTGAGTACGAAGCAAAACTGCTTTGCGGACAGATCTCTCCCTGCACTCGCATACACAAACACACACATGCAAAAATCTTGGCAGCTTCTCACACTGCTGTCACTGCTTTCCTCAAAACATTCCCAACCTGGGAAACAACCCCGTCACCTCGTGCTGACATGTAAACGGAGACAAAGAGTCACATTTTTGGGCTGTCTAGAGTTCATAGCTCAGTTTAAATTTAGCTAAAAAACACTGCCCTCTAAACGTATTTCCTCTGTCCAGAGATATTTCTAAAAGTGGCAACAGGAAAGGAACAGACAGTCGACCCTCAAACTCTGTGTGTGTGTTTCTGTATGTGTGTGTGGATGTGTACCTGAGACATTCCTTTAACTAGGAATCTCGTCTCAATGTGATGGAGGAACCAAAATAAGTTATTGTTTCCAGGGGAAGTGCGTTTGCGTCACCACGTGCCGGCGTGGCCGTTTGTTTTTTCCCGCCTGTAGCTGCTCGGAGGACTGTCCGCTAAATTTAACCCTCTAACGTCTATCTATCACAAGGTGACAACAAAGAGGTCTCACTCTGATGCTTTTTTTTAGTCTGAACACAAATCATGAAAACAGAACAAAAACATCACCCAGATTTTAAACTTCAACCTCTTGCGAAGTTCCTTCCTTTGTGTCTCTCAGAGAGTAAGAAGTGTCCTCTTGAAAAAACTTAAACACACTCTGCTTACACATGCAATGATCACACCCAGTTTATTTTATTACACAACAGTGTGTACGCTCTGACAGATGTTAAACAACCCGGATCCTTCCTGCCTGAAACAATAGAGCGGGCAGAGAGAGCAGCATCATTAATCACATCACCTGGTAACAAACACGGCATTTGTAGAATATGATGTAAGGTCACAGAGGTCAGACTGACGACTCGCAAGATTAAATTCTTGGGTATGAAGAGCAACAGGAGGAGTGACACAATCCATCCACAAATTTGTCTTGCATTAAAACAGCAGCTCTGTCATACACAATT
The DNA here is from genome assembly GCA_008086565.1 of Thalassoma bifasciatum. Classification (NCBI taxonomy): domain Eukaryota; kingdom Metazoa; phylum Chordata; class Actinopteri; order Labriformes; family Labridae; genus Thalassoma; species Thalassoma bifasciatum. Next base: position 1,490 of record RPOG01003569.1, on the reverse strand, counting down.
CAGGGGACAATATACACAAACACACATAAAACATTCAAAGGGAAAAAATTGACAAAAATGTCTACTCCGATGAAGATGTAAAGAGTTAAAAAATGAAAAAAAGTCAACCAAGTACAAAACATTTTCAGTCAAATTTCTTAAAACAAGAATAATGTCTTGATAGAAGAAACTAAACAAGTACATTTTTGTACATTGGTAGATTTTTTAAAAATAATTCAGGCGCTTTTTTTTGTCTTTTTGTCCCGATGAAACTTTTTCACTTCCGATACGATACCAATATTGCAGCCTTGCTGGAGCGGAGTCTGGAACGGACTGTGTCTACCGATATAATCTGATGTTCATTTTTTTTTCGATGACATCAGACTGATATCATGATCGGATCAGGGCACACCTACTTTAAACATCTTGAGATAAGTCATTTTTCCGATGAATGTTGCTCATATGAAGTGTTTTACTAAAAATAAGACAGAAAAAGTTGCTGGGATTTCATCACTTGCAGTGTCCTGTCTGAAGATTTGAATCATCTATGAGGTTACAGCTCTCTGCATCGTGTGTAAATGCACCAATAAATCTCTGAATTTTGGACATATTTACATTCATCTGCTGCAAAATCTCTGGAAACAAGAAGCAGACTTATGAACTGTTAGATGACGTGTGAACATCAGAGATCAGTGTTTTACTTTTCTGAGTCTCAGCCTGTCGGGGGTGAATATTTCAATGTTTGTTCCTCCTCTGTGATGACAAACTGAGTTTCTCTGGTTGTTGACAAAACAAGACATGTAAGGACGTCAAAGAAAACAGTATAACACCAATTAACTGCAGCTCTTATCCATAAATACTGGTGCTGACAAAATGTTCCTTGGCTATAAACAAATAATCAAATGACTGCTTTCTGTTTGTGAGAATATTTGTGGTCAAAATATGGGAGTCCCTGTGAGAATATCAGAAGATTAAAGAAGATGACACTTGGCTGAAGAGTTTTACCCAAGAGTAGATTTGATGAAATAGAAAGAAAACAGATGTGTAACTGATTCTCATAACAGGAGGGTTGAAATGTGAGAGCGTAATATATCCAACATGTTAAAAATGGAGAATCAGCTTCCTGAAACCTGCTTCTTTCTCCCCTGTTTGTGTGTGTGCGTGTGTGTGTATGTGTGTGTGTGTATGTGTATGTTTACACAGGTTTATCTGCTCCCAGATGCCCAATCAGGTCCTTCAGAGCATCAGTATCATCGACACGCCCGGTATCCTGTCAGGAGAGAAACAACGAATCAGCAGAGGTATGAGCTGTTTGTGTGTGTGTGTGTGTGTGTGTGTGTGTGTGTGTGTGTGTGTGTGTGTGTGTGTGTGTGTGTGTGTGTGTGTGTGTGTTAGCTGACTAAGCTGGCCTGCTGTTGTTTCATGCTCGTCCTTGAGGCTCCCTGACTTCCTCATGCTGAATGAAGTCAGAGAGCGTTGGTTCTGCTGGGATCCAAACACTCAGACATCAG
>RPOG01003568.1:20784-25784 GCA_008086565.1 Thalassoma bifasciatum | reverse complement strand
GGGCGGGCCGCGCCCGGCGCGTCGCGGCTCCGCGCGGCGGGGGCCGTGCGTCGCCATCCGTGCACTTCCGCCGCGACGGCCGGAGCGCGGGGCGCGGACGCACCGGGAGCGCCCGCCCCGGAGAGAGAGGGAGGGTCTGCCTTTCGGGGTACGGAGGCGCGTGCGCGGCGGCGGGACGGAGGGTAAACGAAGGACAAAAAAGGGACCCCGGGCGAAATCGAAGAAAAAAAAAGGAAATCAACGATTTTTTTTATGGGGTGCGGTGCGGCGCGCGGCCGTGGAAGCTCCTGTGGGGTCAGCGCCTCTCAGAGAGAGACGCTCAGAGGCTAACTACAGATGCGCTGGGAGTCGGTCCGCACCGATGGGCCCCAAGCGGGCCTCGGCGGTCCACGCAAGCTTTCCAGCTACTAGGTACACAGGACGTTAAGTGTAATGAAGAGCGTCGATCGACGCAAGAAGTAGCTGCGACGAGCCGAGTGATCCACCGTTAAGAGTTGTCTGCTCTAAAAAAAAAAAAAAAGAAAGCAGAGGGCAGAAAGCCCTCCGGCTCGCTTCGCAGCCTCTTTCCCAAGCCAAAAAGCCCCCCCGTTCTGTTTGCAGGCGGGGCCCGCCTCGGTGCCCCTCCGCCTCGAGGGCTCCCGCCAGCCCTCGGCCTGCCAAGGACTCCCCCGGACGCGCCTCCGGCGCCAGGGTCCCCCTGCGCGCAGGCCGTGCGAGAGAAAGGGCCGTGGCCGCGGACGGCGGACCGCCCTCCCCCTCTCTCTCGCCCTCTCTCTCTCTCTCGCTCTCGCGGAGAGCGAGGGAGAGCCCGAGCCAACCGCGCGGGTCGGCGGCTCGGAAAAGACAAAAAAAGGGAAAAGCCGAGGGGCCCCGGGGCCGGGGCGAGCTGGGCCCGGAGGGGGNTGATGTCTACGCGACCCTCAGCCAGGCGTGGCTACCCGGGGTTCGCCCGGAGCCGCCAGGTGCGTTCGAAAGGTCGATGATCCATGTGTCCTGCAATTCACATTACTTCTCGCAGCTAGCTGCGTTCTTCATCGACGCACGAGCCGAGTGATCCACCGTTAAGAGTTGTCTGCTCTTTTTTTTTTTTTTTTCTTTCGTCTCCCGTCTTTCGGGAGGCCGAGCGAAGCGTCGGAGAAAGGGTTCGGTTTTTCGGGGGGGCAAGACAAACGTCCGCCCCGGGCGGAGCCACGGGGAGGCGGAGCTCCCGAGGGCGGTCGGGAGCCGGACGGTTCCTGAGGGGGCCTGCGCGGAGGCCGCGGTCCCTCCCCCTGCGCGCAGGCCGTGCGAGAGAAAGGGCCGTGGCCGCGGACGGCGGACCGCCCTCCCCCTCTCTCTCGCCCTCTCTCTCTCTCTCGCTCTCGCGGAGAGCGAGGGAGAGCCCGAGCCGACCGCGCGGGTCGGCGGCTCGGAAAAGACAAAAAAAGGGAAAAGCCGAGGGGCCCCGGGGCCGGGGCGAGCTGGGCCCGGAGGGGGACGCCGGCAATGATCCTTCCGCAGGTTCCCCTACGGAAACCTTGTTACGACTTTTACTTCCTCTAGATAGTCCAGTTCGGGCGCCTTCTGGGGCGCTCCGCCGGCCGAACCGTCGCCGGGGCCGGCGGGGGTTCCATCCGGGGACCTCACTGGACCATCCGATCGGTAGTAGCGACGGGCGGTGTGTACAAAGGGCAGGGACTTAATCAACGCGGGATGGTGACCCGCGCTTACTGGGAATTCCTCGTTGGTGGGGAAGAATTGCAAGCCCCAGTCCCTATCACGAGTGGGGTTCAGCGGATTACCCGCGCCCTTTCGGCGAAGGAGAGCGAGGCACGCTGACCCAGTCATTGTAGCACGCGTGCGGCCCCGGACATCTAAGGGCATCACAGACCTGTTATTGCTCACTCTCGTGTGGCTGCGCGCCACCGGTCCCTCTAAGAAGTCGGCCGCGGGCCCGCGGGGGGCCGCGTGACTAGTTAGCATGCCAGAGTCTCGCTCGTTATCGGAATTAACCAGACAAATCGCTCCACCAACTAAGAACGGCCATGCACCACCACCCACGGAATCGAGAAAGAGCTCTCAATCTGTCAATCCTTTCCGTGTCCGGACCGGGTGAGATTCCCCGTGTTGAGTCAAATTAAGCCGCAGGCTCCACTCCTGGTGGTGCCCTTCCGTCAATTCCTTTAAGTTTCAGCTTTGCAACCATACTCCCCCCGGAACCCAAAGACNCCGACTCCCAGAGCTTCCTGCCGCCGGCCCGGGGGCCGGCGCCGGGCCGTGGAAGCGGAGGCGGAGTCTGAGCAAATGCGTTTCCCGAAAAACGCCGCGGCCCCGACCCGTCGCGAGGGCCGCGGCGCTCCGTTCCGAGTCCCCTCGGTCAGACGGGGCCCATCGGTCTCACCCGTGGGGGGGAGGAGGAGGAGGCGGGGGAGGCGGCGGAGCCGGCGCCCCGGTCCCCTGAGCCAAATCCCGCGGTGCGGAGAAGCCGGGCGCGGCGGAGGGGAACGCGCGCCCGGGCCTCCGATGGCGGGCGGCGACTTCCGATCGGTCGGCGCGTGGGGGCGGCCGGGGCAGGTTCCCGGCAGCGGGCGGCTGAGGCCAAAGTCGGCCCCGGCGTCGGCGGCCGGGGCCCGGGAGAGCGCGAGGGAGGGCGGGCCCCTTCCGGTGCTAGGGGCGTGTCGAAAGCGCCGCTCTCCAAATCGTGCCGAAACGTGCGAAAAGAGGGGCGAGTGGCGTCGCTCCGATGTGTGCCCCCGTCGGTGTCGAGGGGCGGGGCGGGGGGCGGGGGAGGGGTGGGGGAGTAAAGAAACGGGAAAAAGATTACTCGAGATTGCCAAGCCGGATGAGGGAAAAAAAAAAAAAAAAAAGGGGGAAATGAGACAAAGCCAACCAACCGACCGACCGACCGACCGACCGAAGGAGCGGGGGGAAAAGCTTACAGCACCTGGTATTCCCAGGCGGTCTCCCGTCCAAGTACTAACCAGGCCCGACCCCGCTTAGCTTCCGAGATCGGACGAGATCGGGCGTGTTCAGGGTGGTGTGGCCGTAAGCCACGGCCGCTCCCGCCCGCCGGCCTCTTGTAGGCGTCCGCGCTCGGGGACCCGACCGCGCGCGCGCGCCGCCCTTCGCCGATCGGAGGAGAAGACCCGGCCTCCGCGCGCGCCGCCGAGACCGAGCGGAGAGAGGGAGAAAAGAAAAGAAAAGTTTTTTAAAAAATAAATAAATTAAAAAAAGTCCCCGGGCTCCGCCGCACCCGTGCACCTCTCGGCCCCGTGCACCCGCAATTAAGCACCCTCCCCCGGGCTCTACGCCGGTCAGCCCCGCCCCCCGGAAACGCCGCGCCCTTGGTAGCCGATCGCCCCTTTTCCACCGACCGCCTGCCTCCGGGCACGGGGACAGGGACTCGAGCGCCCCCTGGATTGGGGGGGGGGAGAAACAACCGAGGTTTTACTACCAAGGGCGCGCGTTTATTTTCGCTTTGGTTTTTTTACACTATTTTTTTTTTTCTTTTTTTTGGGGGGGGGGGGTCGGAGCACACGTCCGAGGAAGGGGGACGCTGGCGCTCCCTGGATGGGACACGGAAGCACCTGAGCGGGGGGGCCCGGAGGTTCGGGGAGCCGCAAGAAGCGAGGAGGCACAAAGCACCGGGAGGGACTCACACAACCGCCTAGGAACAGACAATAGTTAATGGAGTGTTCCCTCATAATACTACCAAGAGGAAGCAAATACAAGATGAAAAGGATCGGACCAAGCACTGAACCCTGAGGGACTCCATAGCTAACCCTAGTGCACACAGAAGACTTATTGTTAACATGAACAAACTGAGATCAGTCTGACAAATAAGATCTAAACCAAGCTAACACAGTTCCTTTAAAGCCAAGTAGTTCCTCTAACCTCTGCAGAAGGATCTGATGATCAATCCTATCAAAAGCAGCACTAAGATCGAGCAGCACAAATACAGAAAGAAGACCACGGTCTGAAGCTAAGAGTTAATCATTCATTACTTTTAACAACGCAGTTTCAGTGCTATGATGAGCTCAAAGAGACTATTGCTATGAAGAAACTCACAAAGTTGACTAGCAGCCACTTTTTTCCAATATCTTAGAAACAAAAGAGAGGTTAGAAATCAGCCTATAATTAACCAAAGAACCTGAATCAATAGTAGGCTTTTTGAGAAGAGGCTTTATAACCGCTACCTTAAAGAGTTGTGGTACATATCCTGTCAGCAAAGACGCATTAATTTACCGCAGTAACGAGGGACCAGCCAAAGAAAAGACCTCCTTCAGCAGCCACGTTGGAACAGGGTCTAAAAGACAGGTGGATGATTTAGCTGAAGAGACTGTTGAAACCAGCTCTGGCAGGTCGACAGGGAGAAAACAGTCCATGCATAAACTTTGCCTAAGAGCTAATTTTGAGTTTTGGTAGCCAGAAGCTAATTCTACTGTAGTTGGAGGTAAACTATTACTAATTTTATCTCTAATTTTTAAGATCTTATGGTTAAAGAAGTTCATAAAATCCTCACTGCTAAGCTCTTGGGGAATGCACAGCTCAGTAGAGCTATGACTGCTTGTCAGCCTGGCTACAGTGCTGAAAAGAAATCTGGGGTTATTTTTATTTTCTTCTATTAGAGACGAAAAGTAAGCAGCCGGTGCAACCCGCAAGGCCTCTCTATATTCCTTTAAGCTACTTTGCCAATGCGAATTGGATTCTTCCGTTTTACTGGAACGCCAAATTCTCTCTAACTTTCTAGAATCTAGAGTTTCATCATTGTACCATGGAGCTGATCTCTGTCGTCTAAGAGTTCTCTGCCTAAGCGGAGCGACCAAATCAAGAGTGGTTTGAAGAGAACCCGTAGTATTAGCCACAAGCTGATCTAGCTGAGAGGGAGTAAAGGAGCTGTCTGCCAAGTTACAGCAAGACAGAGAATTCAAGGCAGCAGGAAGAGCTTCCTTGAAATTTACTATGGCTCTGTCAGATAGGCTTCTAGCTAAGATATTTTTTATTAAATGGGATAGGGCCTA